>OU696592.1:6362926-6387926 GCA_916048095.2 Sacculina carcini | reverse complement strand
TTATCCTTGTTATTTCTAAATAAACTGGTTTTTTGTTGTTTTGTACTATAATCTGTTTTTTTGCTGTTTTTATTTCATATTTGCGATTCAAACGTTATTGTAACATTATATTGACTCATCTCTACAACGATAGTATTTTTATTGTTTAGGAAAATACCCAAGACAAAATTATTTTCATATTAAATATATCTGTATTTATCATGGAATCAACAGTTTAATTTCTAAAGGAATTTTATTTAAATCTGATTTCAAGTTTTCTACGGAAAACGTGTATATTACAAAATATGTAATATACTTTTTTAAAACACAAAATATTTGTATTTTATAAAAAAACAAACTCCAGATGTTGTTCGGTTGAAAATGTTTTTAAATCAGTGGTTCTTAAGTTGTGTGGGGAACTCCCCTGTGGTGGGGAATGGAAGAGCTGCCAAGTGGGAAGCTAAAGGTCGGACAGAACAGGACAACTATGTGTGTGTTTTTATCTATTCAAATTCGTTTATTTTTATTTCTAATAACCTCTAATGACATTTACTTTGATGTAACAACTGAATTTATTGAATTTATCAGTGCTGTGTTGTGTGGAAAATGAAGAGATTGGGCTCATTAAGAAGTGGGGAATCAGAGATAAATCTGTCTGTTTTGAACTGTAATTATCTGCGTATTTTGTGACTATCTGTCTAGTTCTCTGGAAGCGGGTCGAACTAGTCACGAGTCCTTGGTGAATGGCACGAACCTGAACAGACATCGCTCGGAGAGCTCTCATGACAGGCCTAATCGACCTCACGTGCGCACTCGCTGTACTCAACCCTCACGGCAATCCTCCGAGGTTCATTGCTTGTTTATTAACATAAATACACAATCAGACTTGTTGAATATATCTCCCAAAATATCAACAACATAATCTTATATTAACATAATCAACAATCATAATCGAAATATCAACATAATCTCCCGAAATATCAACAACTTATGAATCTAAGCTCATTTGAATAACAAACAAACATACACACACACACACACGCACACACACACACACACACACACACACACACACACACAAACACACACAAACATAATAATGATCACCAACAAACACACTAAAACACGCATGTACAGCAACAACAGCAACGTATATTTATAGCGCATATAAATAACACACACACGAGCCAAGCACAAAAATGATACACAACGATAATGGGAGGCGTGGTCGCAGCATCAACATAAATATGCGACATGTATAGTAACACAAGGTAAGCAAGTAAACGATGAAAACGAAGAGATAGTTTAAATAATATCACAAAAGGGATGAGACAATAGAGGATTATAGTTTAGCGTAATGCGTGAGAGAGTGAGTGACAGGCTCAAATGATAAAGAGAATAGGTATTTGCGTAGGGAAGAGGTGAATGAGGCGTAGGAAGAAGAAAGAAGAATATGAGAGGGGAACGAGTTATAGAAGCGAGCTGCGAAGAAAGAGAAGGATCAAATAGAGACGCATGAAAATCAAGCAGCAACAACATCAAGAAAGGTGGAATCACGGAGAAAAATGACAAAAACGAACAGGAAATAATTGAAAATGAATTATCACAAATGTAAGATTATTGCTAGATGAGAAAATAGTGGTATGCTAATTATATGCTAATTTTATTATATATAATATATAATTTTAACCAGGAAAGCAATTAAAAATGATATATTTTTAATTGCAAGAAATTTAGGCTGTACTAATACACCATATAATTTATTTACTGGGTGTGTGTGTGTGTTTGTTTTCATAGCAGAATATAAGAGATGAGATTATGACGGCTCGATCCTCCACCCCCGTTCATCAAACTGATGGCCTCCTCACCACTGTGAACGGAATAAGTGGTGTAAGTAGCGAGCAATGAATAAGCACCCACATACACACACACGCACACACACGCACACACACACACACACACACACACACACACACACACACACACACAGACACACACACACACATACACAAAGTCAAAATCGAAATCCTGGCTTTTTTTAATTGTCTACTTATATTTCTGTTTATTTTTCTATCGTTTGTACGTTTTTATCGGTAGGTTACATTCTGATAAGCTTGATGTATTGGATTTTCCTGCACAAGTATTTGAGTATTATTTATATTGTGCTTAAGTTTTTTGCTAAGGGCATTCATTTATTTATTCACGAATTGATTTTTTCCGAGAGATCTCGTGAAACAATCACTGTGTCACCTTCTAGGATTAATTATGTTAAATAGCCACAAATTATTATCCAATCTGCGCTATAAACACAATATCTATAAAAAATAGGAAAATATACATATGTCACATCACAAATCAACAAAAACACACAGAAATGTATATATTTTTACATTGATATATTGAATATTTAATAATATAATAGTTAATACAGTGTAGCCCGGAGTGGAGAAAATGTCTCTCTTATATCCTGGGGGAAAATATGTACACGTAAAGTATAGAAGACGGGGCTGGAGGAAATACTCTCTTTTAAACGGGGTACATTGTATATAATTTACAATTGGGCGCATGGTATTAACGGGGCGCTTGCTTGGGCACTTCTTGTAATGTAATTTGCTGCCCGCCAGGCCGAAGATGAAATAGATGCACAAATCAACCCCAATCCTGAACGACCCACCAGCCCCTGGAAGTACAAACGTAGTGGCATTTGGGTAAGGTGTTCCAGTATATCTAGTGCACGCTCTATATGTGTGCCTGTGTGTATATGTATGTGTGTGTGGGTGTGTGAGAGAGTGGGCTTGCTTGTATGTATGCATGTATATGTATGTGTGTCTGTGCATCCTGTATATATTGCATATGTGAGTGTGTGTGTGTGTGCGCGCGCTTTTGAGCTTTAGCGCTTTTGAGACCCTCGGGTGAAAAGCGCGATATAAATGTCTTAATGTACTGTTATGTAATGTGTGTGTGTGTGTGTGTGTGTGTGTGTGTGTGTGTGTGTGTGTGTGTGTGTGTGTGTGTGTGTGTGTGTGTGTGTGTGTGAACCCTTTATATAGTGCATCGTGTGAGTGTGGTGATATTTCAGAAAATTAATTGTTAAATTCTGACTTAGTTCTGTGATTATATTTGCTCAGATTTCAGTCTAGTCTTTACCCGGTATGTTTTTGAATAAAGTTTTTTTGTATATGTTTATAACCAATGTTTATGCCATAAAACCACGTTTTTAGTCGGTAATTTTCTGACGTTCTCTCCCTGCATATGCACGTGATATTACTGTTAAATTTACACGATATAATTACATGTAAAAACGTACAAGCTTAAAATGATATAAATTCTATTGGAATCGATATTTTCAGTTGGTTATGTTGTCCAATAATAATTAATAATACTATTTATAAGGCTCTTATATGTAACGAAAATTTTTAGAATTCGTGGATGAGATATTAAGTACTAAATATCCATCGGCGATTGTGTGGGTAATGTAATATGACGTGGTGTTTGTGCTCGTGACAAGCAGGTGAGGGATCCCCCGCTGTCACGCTCCACTACCCCGGCATTCCCTGAGTCTCCACGCACGCCCTACGTCAACCAGAAACGACAGCCGAAAAGTCCCACCACAAACAGGTAGACAAAACAAGTGAAAAAGAGGAAAATATATTTAAAACATAATATATTGGCAAGGATATTTTATTTTGTGTTTTTGTGGTTATTTTGTGTGTTTGACAGAAAGCTGGTGACTGTGACTCAAACAACCAAGACTTATTCCAGGTCTCCGTCTCTCAACAGGTGCACCTTCTCAGCTTTGTTTTATTCTTAGTGCGGCATTTTATGTCTCTCCGTCTCTTTCCGTTCTTCTTTCTCCGTCATTCCGTTCTCTTTTTCTCTGTATTTCTATTCTTCTATTTTATTTCCTTCATTTATTCCTTTATTCCTTTCCTTCTAATTTCTTTCATTTGTTTACTTTCCTTTCTATTTCCTTCTCTGTCTCTTTTTCACACATACAACAACAACATTTATATGTCAACATACACACACACACATACATATATATACAACAAAATTGAGTATCGAAATGAATTTATATGTTTATCATAGCGTTAATAAATTGTCTTTTAATACAATGTTTGTGTGTGTGTGTGTGTGTGTATTTTGGTGATGATATCAGAGACGGGTCGTTGTCGCCGGTGCGCGTGGCGACACGTACTTCTTTTGAGGGCTTGTCGGGTGCCGACGAGTGTGATCGTGCAGCCCGCTCTCCCAGTCCTCCCATTGTCACTGCCCATCCCCTCTTTGTCAAGGACAACAGTCGCTGGTGGTACAAGCCGAAAATGTCGAGGGAACAAGGTGAATGGCCGACTCCAGAGCTGTAGCAGCCGAATACCCCGGCCGTGAGAGTCCCCAGTGTTAAAGTTTAAATGCCTAAGTGGCAGCTGCTACACGGGAAGAAGCCGAAGCTTATGAACACACACAGGCGTGCCCCGTGCAGCTCGCTGCCACCGCAGAACCGACCCTCTCCACGCTATGGCGCCACAAGGACGTAAGACGTATTAGAGAAGGCCACCTCCCCAGAATGCATGACACAACACATGACTGATATCTGGTACCATCATTTACTGCTGGGTGGACAGGGCTGTGGGATTGTAGAATTCGCCCAATGAAATTCTGCTCCGCCGTGTTGAGGGGCCCCGTTGCTTCACGCTTGTTAATAAAATATATCATAAAGTAGCGCATAAAAGTCCCGTAAATCTCCAGGAGACCTAGGGGCTGCTCGTAACTGCGTTTTCCCAAAGTCTGATCTATATTATAATGGTGATTTATATATAATGGGGGCCCCAATTATTGCTTTCTGATGTCCCCATAATACCTTGTGTTGGCTCTGTCTAACACACACCTGTTTATAATCTGGTCTTTGAGTGTTTAATTATATGCTCTAACCTATTACAACTTCAGTGGATGCTCTGAAACTTGCTATTGCACAACCTGACTGATTTTTATACCTTATTTACTGTGAACTATTTTCCATTGTTGTTCCTCCTTCGTATCAATACGTGTTCTCTTTAAGACTTCTTCTCTCCAATATCTATTCTCTTCAATACTTCTTCTCTTCAATATATTTTATCTTCAATACCTATTCTCTCTAATAACGCTTTTATAAGATGTCAATAACATAATCGCACTACCGACAATGTTATAAATCCTAATGTGTTATTTCTATGTTTACATGATTATTATTGTTTTCTTGTTGCAGCCATCAATTTACTGCGCAACAAGCCGACAGGCACGTTTATCATTCGCGACTCGCATTCGTTCCCGGGCGCCTACGGGCTTGCTGTCAAGGTGGACTCCGCTCCCGACGCTTCTGCCACCAACACTACATCGACGAGTGATAGTAATCAACTGGTACGACATTTTCTCATAGAATCGAGCAGGGGCGGTGTGAAGGTGAAGGACAATGGTGGTGTTGGATTGGCAGGATGTGAGCCCACATTTGGCTCTCTGTCGGCGCTTGTGTATCAGCACAGTGTGACGGCACTGTCGCTTCCATGCAAGCTGCTGTTGCCACAGTATGACCCCGCCAGCGACGATGTTGTAGATGTCGGTTCAAGAATGTCAGCGGCCACAACTCATCGTCCATCGGCAGTCGCAGGTTTGGGGGCTGGTGAGTAATCATTACTTCATTAGCAGCTGTTACTTCTGTTTTCTCATCTGAACGATTGCGCTTCCTATGACCTATGACCATTTCGTCTGGGGGTGTAATAGTATGATTGATATAACCTTAAAACAACTATGTAGATGCTCGTGATAAAATCAATTAGCACACTACCGATATTATGTTCCGTATCTAAAGCTTTCGCAAGAGCTTATCGGAAGCTTTCGCATGACCGCCCAAGGTCACAAGAAACAAGTTCAGGCTGTTACTTCTCGGGATATACCGCAGCACAATTGGGGCAGCATGAAGCTCACACCTAATCTACACTTTTCTCTGCTTGTTTGCTTCCATTTCTTGTTTAATAGGATGGTATATAATAGGTGGAGAGGCATGGAAAGATTGGGGAGTAGAAGATTGAAGAAATGTCACCTTAGAGAAGTGTTAACTGACTTACTTGGGCTTTTGTCTCAGAAAATTCTCCCTCCGCTGGGATTTGAACCCACGACTCCCGAACTGAACGGAGGTATTACGCTACTGCGCCACATTCAACTTCATATTTCGGCGTGTTTACGCCATCTATATAACCGATACTCTCACGCTTGTGTGTGTGTGTGTCTGTGTGTTATCAGCGTGTGACGTATTGTACCTGTTCTCTTGCGATGTGGAGATGTTGACGGGACCGCAGGCGGTTCATCGAGCAGTCACACAGTTGTTTCAGATTCGACCCGCTCCGGACACTGTTGTCGTCCATTTCAAGGCTTCCAGTACGGGCATCACCATCACAGATCAACAGCGTAAACACTTCTTCAGGTGGGCAAGCATTGACAAAACTACTGTATTTGCTGGCTCAAGGGTTAAAGGCAAGCTCAAGTGACAGCTGCTACACGGGAAGAAGTCGAAGCTTATGAACACACACAGGTGTGTCCCGTGCAGCTCGCTGCCACCACAGAACCGACCTTCTCCACGCTATGACGCCACAAGGACGGAAGACGTATTTGAGAGGACCACCTCCCCAGAATGCATGACACAACACATGACTGATATCTGGTACCATTATTTACTGCTGGGTGGACAGGGACTGTTGGATTATAAAATTTGCCCAATGAAGTTCTCCTCCGTTGGGTTTTGAACCAAGGTTGTCCCACTTGTGAGGCGGGTGTGCTACAACTACACAAAGTCCAACAAGCTGAATAATTCCGTCTAAAGTTCTGCATATTATTTCATACAAACATATTTATTATTATTTAGTCTTATAAAAACCTATTTGTTGTATGTATATATCGTACATACATTATCACACTGAATCCATAATTATATATGCTTTAATTATATCTGCTCATTGACAAATTAGTAGTTTGATAATAAATAAGCATATATACGAGAAATAATAATAACAATATTAATAATAATATATTGATATGTTGGTGTTGTGTTATGACGAGTTTTTCTTGCGTAATAATCGTACTTATTTTGACGCGTAATCTCGTATTTACAGACGTCACTACAGTGCGGCGACTGTATCTCACTGTGGAGTTGATCCTGACAGACGCTGTTGGTCTGTCGCCTCCTCAGGCCTCAGTTCTCCCAGTCAACTGTGAGTATCCGCGCAAGTGCACCGTACACGTGACACAATAACCTGATTATTATTATTATTATTATTATTAATTACAGGCAAATCCAGTAGCATGGGGGAAGAGTGCAAGTGCACTATTACCACCCTAAGGTGGCCCCATGTACCGAAAGCGCCCAAAAGATTCAGAGAGAAAGAGAGTTCGAAAAGAAAAAAGTCTAGAAAGAGAATTGGAAAGAATATAATAAATATATAACAATAAATAAAAAACCATCATCCGATGGCTAATTATTTATATGTTTGTATGAAATAATATGCAGAACTTTAGACGGAATTATTCAACTTGTTGGATAATAAAGGATCATCCTGAGGTCTTAAGCTGACCGGGTGCCACCGTTGATTGGGATTGGAATGGATTTGTATTGATTGGTGATTGATTGGTGTTGTCTTATATTGCCACTGTGATTGCTTTGGATAAAATTATTATTGGAAAAGATTCTCTGATTTTTTCAGTCATGAAATATCGTAAAAATGCCTTGTTTTAATTTAACATGCAAAATTTCAGGATAATTTTTTTCAATCTTTTGAGTCATAATATTGCACAATGATTGCACGTGACTATTGCAATGTGTGTTGCAGCGGACTATTTGGCGTGGTAGCCAAAGTAACGTCATCGAGTGGAAACAATCAATGTCATGTGTTTGCAGAGTATGAGAGTGATCAGCCGTGCTCTGCTATTGTGCATTTTGTTTGCAAGCACATTCTAGCCTCACAGTTGTCGTCGAGTTAGCTATGTGATTGTTAGTTGTCTGACAATTGTTCGAGAACGCTTAAACAGTTACAAGAACAGCTACGAAAACAGTTACGAAAACAGATGAATAGTTATGAAAACAGTTACAAGAACAGTTACGAAAACAGTTACAAGAACAGTTACGAAAACAGATACGAACACAGTTACAAGAACAGTTACGAGAACAGTTACGAACACAGTTACAAGAACAGTTACGAAAACAGTTAAAAGAACAGTTACGAACACAGTTACAAGAACAGTTACGAAAACAGTTACGAACACAGTCACAAGAAAAGTTACGAACACAGTTACGAAAACAGTTACGAACACAGTTACGAACACAGTTACAAGAACAGTTACGAAAACAGTTACGATATCTGTTACGAGAAAAAGTAATGAGTTGTAATGGATTTGGCTTGAAACGCAAGTGTACTAACGGGTCTGCTAGATATACAATATTATTTCACTTATATTTCGCTAATGAAGAAGTGCATACAGCTAGCAGGCACGTGACTATTTTTGCTTTATTAATTCGTGTGTTCAATCTGTTTTATATTGTAGAGAAGTCTGGATACGCTAACACGCATTATCACACGCTGAAACCAATGCGCTAGCTAATGCTGATTAATAAATTTATGGTGGATGTGAAGAAAAAAATGTGTGTATTCTGCCATAAATAAAATTACCTAACTGTGCTCTTATAAAGCTATTGTGAACGTTTGCTTTGTTTTAACGCTTGTGTGTATGTGTGTGTGTGTGTGTATGTATGTGTGTGTGTGTGTATGTGTGTGTATGTGTGTGTTGTTGAGTGTTGGAACTTGCTTTTTGTTCCTCGGGTTAACATTGTGCCATCATGCAACTAATGTTGTCTTGTCCTGTATGTTCATCTTCATGTGTGTATATGTGTATGAATGTGTGTGTGTTTGTGTGTTTGTGTACGCTTGATGTTTGACTGTTTTACCGTCTAGATGGCGTTGTTGTGATCGAGAGCATGTTTGTTTGTGGTTTCCATTTAATGTGTAATTTGCTTAATATTGACAGAAATCAAATGGATAAAATGGAATGCTTGTTTTTGAGTGCTGCTCAAGAATTTCGCCTTCATTTGATTGTCTAATTAATGTATGTGTATTAATTTTGGACACTTGAAATTCGCGCCTAGATAGAGCATTGTGCACTTTGTTTTACTGAGCTTCTTTGACCCCATGAATAAACGTTGACATGGCCTATCTGCTTTCTCTGCATTAATTTATTTTATAAATATTTCCTAGATCATGGGTCAGCAAACTACGGTCTGTGACGTTGGTGTATCCGGCCTGTGACGTCGATTTATCAGGCCTGTGACGTCAGTTCATCCGGCCCGCCGAACGATACTTGAGTTTTCTTGATAAAATGTACGAACGTAGTTTCTCTGATAACTTTCAAATATACAAATATGTTAGTTTCTTTTGGTTTTTGTCCATTGCACTAAGTTCATCCATGAGTAACATGTAATACAAAGCTGTTTTTATCATGTTTCACAGGTTTTGGTTTGCCAGTATTGAAAACAAAGATAATCTAGTCCGTGCTTGTGTTTTTTCAGCTATATCGCTTTCAGCAAAAACTAGTTTGCCCACCACTGCTCCAGATATAATCAGTGGCAAAAAACGTGCCTATACGTTTGTTCACACCGCTGTCATTGATAATGGAAACAAATTAAGATTTACACATCGAGATAATGGGGAATATTGAGCAAGACTTCAATCTGGGATTATCCGTGTTTCGGGGACATCACAGTGTCTTTTATTTGGCATGTGTCATTGGAATTGTGGCAATGGCCGAGTTAGGATTATTTCGGTGGGTGGGCCGGGAAGGTGTGGGGCTTGACGAAACATGAGAACACTCAAACACTCGAAATGTTTATGATGATGATTTTTGGGTGGACTCAGGGGCGGTTTGACACATTTTTGGGAGGACTTCAGCCCCTCCGAACCCCCTCCATGGAACCGCCACTAATTTGCGCTCCAGAATGTATATTTGCCATCAAAAATGCCTTGTCAATTCGCTTCGAACGTAATCTTGTCACAGATAATATGTACCGTTCAGATCTACTGCACACACACGATGTGTGGGCTCAACCACCTGTCTTGATATACTTGCACGCGCTGAGGTCAGCGTCAGTTATCAAGATGCTGCTAGGGGGGACAGAGTTGTACAGAAGAAGCAGAAGTTGTCACATCACAAAACACCTAATTAAGATTGCAAGTGAACAAATGGAAGCTTCTTAGTTGATCTTGGATATTTTACTTGGACTTGGATGTTTGGATGCTATAAAATTGCCTCAAATGATCACGCTTGACATTATGGTGGTGCCTATTATGGCTTCCATCATCAGCGCAGCTGGAATCACACTGTCACTGCTTCCTGCTCTGGTGATTTTGAGAAGAAAAAGTCTTCGAAGCCGGATAATGTTCCAGACCTTGGCCAATCTGGCGGTTGGCGAGACTCTGCTCTTGTTGGTGATTGCCATCAATGGCTTCAACAACGCCATGGATGTGCAGAAGTCCAGTTAAGCGTGTGCTCTGACCATCTCGACCATCTCTTCCCTGAAGGTCAACGTCAGCTTGTTGTTGTTGGCAGTCAACGTGGAGAGGTTTGTATCTGTCCAGTACGGACTGCGCTATTACCAGCTGATAACCAGTGTTTGACACTGGTTATCAGCTGGTAATAGCGCAGCTGATAACCAGTGTCAAACACTGGTTATCAGCTGGTAATAGCGCAGTCCGTACTGGACAGATCCGTACGTGCTTCCTCTTGGCCGGACCTTGGCTGCTATCTTCCGGATACTGGCTGCTGCATTTCTGCTTGCTTTGGAACACTGGAAACTGGCCAGATCAACTAGCTCGCTGTGAGGTGGCTGTTATTGTTCCCTCCAGGCTGCTAATTCTCTCCTCCAGCGTGATGCTCGGCACTAATTTGGTGTCGATTGCGCTCAGCGTTCTAGTAGCTCGCGAGGCAGACAGACACTCCCGCGAGATCCGGGCATGATGGAGAGCAGAAAAGTGATGAGAAGCTATCGGGCGGCAATCCTCGGCACCATCATCGACGTGGTTTTCATTCTGCTCGGTAGTCTAGCCATGGTTATCGACCAGACCTTGGTGAAGCTCGGTCTGTTTGTCAAGCAAGTCTGTCTGCTGAGGATGCTAGTGTCATATGTTCGGCACGGCTGGATTATAGGGCTGAATCACAATGCAATCGTTGGGAGGAGTACGATGAACTCTTCTGTGGAGGCGGCTCATATTCGCCAGATTTTCCCACACCAAGTATCACAAGAAGAGTACACTGCCAACAACTAGACATAGAACAACAACAATAACAACAACAACAAGAAGAACAGCAGTAACAAAGAGATTAAAGGTTAAACGCCTCAAGTAAGAGCTGCTACACGGGAAGAAGTCGAAGTTTATGAACACACAAGTGTGTCCCGTGCAGCTCGCTGCCACCGCAGAACCGACCCTCTCCACGCTATGACGCCACAAGGACGAAAGACGTATTAGAGAGGGCCACCTCCCCAGAATGCATGACACAACGCTTGACTGATATCTGATACCACCATTTACTGCTGAGTGGACAGGGGCTGTGGGATTATAGAATACGCAAAGCAAAAACACCAAAAATATAAACATTCTCAGTATAATTGTGCCCTTTTAAATATGTTTCATCAAATGGTTTGTTTATGTGTGTTTTGTATCGGTTCTTGGATGATGGATACTTGAATACTTGGCGCTATATCAACCACATGTTTGTGTGTTTGTTTTGTTTGTATAGCTTTTGCGCCGTTCTATTGCGAATGAGTCAAATTAATCAATATCTCTCGGCTGACTGACTCCAAATACTTACGATGATGCTTATATAAAAGTACACAAGCTGTTTTTGAGTATATTAAACATTTTCACAGAGTCACACACACACACACACACAATGCTAAATATACTCGTACGTCTTGCGTTAGTGTCTAGCGAAACACATACACAAGCGAAAATAAATATAAAAAGAACAAAGATAGCGGCGATATCACAGCTTTTTTTCCGACTAGACATCAACTTGACTCTTCACAACAAAATAAAATTCCAACAGAAACATTGTAACATAGGCACATGGCACACGATAAATATACACACACACATATCGAACATTTTTGGCACAGTTTATCTTATAGCACACTGCTTCGAAATTCAATCTAGGCTACAATGTCAAAGCCGCAATTGAAGTGTTTGACATTCTCTGAGTCCCCGCAATACAATATACAATAGCTGCAACAGAATAGATTGGTCATTTCAAATGCGCGCTGAATGAAATATGCATTTTGAGCTGGGGCAAATGGGCGGTGAGGCGTATACCCACATCTAGAGCATACGTTTGTTCACCGCTATGGGTTGCTCCATTTGTGTCACGAATAGGGAGGGTATGAGCCCAGGTGTGACGTCATATGGCCTGAATGTGGTGACGTCATATGACTGGAGGCGGCAGCGATATTCGAGTAAAGATTGGCCGCGCCCGAGTTAGGCCAATAAGAACCGGGCGCCGAGAACAAACCTCCTGCAAATGAATCACACAGGAGAAATATGAGATTTTGCTAATGTGCCGATATTTAAATTAAATATACTACTAAATTTTTATTTATTACTACCGACAAAGATGAATTGAATAGAGGAGAGATGCTGTTCATAATGAATAAAAGGAAAAAACGGTACAAAAGAAATGAATTCTGGAGAATCAGGGAAAATAGAAGGAAAGTGAAAAAGAAAGGAAGAAATATAGGAAAAATATAAATAAGATGAATAAGAGAGTGTCGATGTGAAGACAATACTCACCACATGAAACTCAACTGAACCATAAATAAATTACTAGAATATATACTGACTAGATTACTCTGGAATGTTCTCAGCCAATCTTCAAGATGAACTACAAGCTTGAATATTGAACACGCCAAGGAGCAGCTTGTGTATGTGTACAAAAACTTATCTACACATACACATACACACACGCTAATACCACAAAAATTAAGAGTATACATGACTGAACTCACACTCGCAAAGTTATTTCACAGAAAAAAGGACATATACACACACATTCAGAGCTATAGAAAGGCGAATTTATAGAAAGCGAGAGAGAAAGAGAGAGTGTGTAGCATGTGTATCTTGTTACCTGCCGGACCATGCATTGCAGAGTGAGTGGCCATTAGATTCAGTTTGGGCGTCGAATGATAGCCGGCGGGCATGAACAGGTCACCTTGGTACTTGTACGAACACGTATCGGAGGGAATGGCTGGCTGTGTGGCGGCTGCCAGGCCGTGGAAGTCAAACTTGTAAGCGTACCTCTTGCCGTGCACTTTGGTCATTATGTTCTTATCGTAATAATATCTGCAGCACAAAACACACACACACACACACGTGCAAACATATAAATATGAGCCTCCCCAAAATATTTCAAGCCCCCCTAAGCCCCTAAAAATGATAATCATGTAGATTAAAATTTATTACCACTATAAATGAAGCTTTCCTACCACTGTAAATAAAGAATGGTTCAAGTTCGAGGACTGAATCAGTGTGCCCCAGTCTCGTATTATAATATTATGTAGTCAGCGTTTGAGTGTAGCTCTTCATGTTTCACCAAGCCTCACAACTTTTCCCTCAGCCCCCCATCGGAAAATTTCTGGCGCCGCCACTGCATACACCACACATTTATATACTGGGTTGCGCGCATACACGAGGCGTGAAAATAACACATACAATTGACGTCCTATATGAACACACACTCGACAACAAACAAACGGCGTTTAGTTGACCACATTGCCTGAGGATGGAGACCGGCTGCTCCGAAACGTTACACATCGGCGAATTACTGCACAAGCTCAACAGCGATCATCAAAAACTCGCACGAGCGATCGAGACGACCAAGAAGAAGAAAATTAGAACTGCAAAGCAGCAATCCAGTTTAATCTCGTCTGTCTGAAGGAGAAGATATGATATAAATATACGCATACAATGGTACACATATGATACATCCACAATATATTAGATCTGTTCAAATCACAACTTTTTTCGATTTTTATACCCTCCTGCATAGTTTCCTATGATTTTCTGACCTGAAAAAGCCGAAAATCACAGTCATTTTTGTCTAAAATATCCCTATACCTTGCCGCATTGGACAAGAAGTTATCGCGCCCGATACAGCAGGAAATACGCAATTTTGCCTTGCATCGCGCAATTGTTTCATTTGTAACTTGTGTTATAATTGACTCTGTGTGTGTGTGTTCAAGGGCAGCTGGGTTGAAGCAATAGTCGCTGGTCGGTGCATATGAGGTCACCGCGGAGTTTGAATAATACCGAGAACTCTTCCCATACTACTGGATTTACCTGTGTAATTAAAAATAAAATGTTATAAATTACTGAGAGAGTATGGCGGATGAGGAGAATTTCTCCGTGCGAATTCTATAATCCCACAGCCCCTGTCCACCCAGCAGTAAATGATGGTACCAGATATCAGTCATGTGTTGTGTCATGCATTATGGGGAGGTGGTCCTCTCTAATACGTCTTCCATCCTTGTGGCGTCATAGCGTGGAGAGGGTTGGTTCTGCGGTGGCAGCGAGCTGCACGGGACACACCTGTGTGTGTTCATAAGCTTCGGCGTATTTCCGTGTAGCAGCTGTCACTTGTGAGGCCTTTAATCTTTAACCTTCAGTATGTCCCACCTGAGAGCTCGACTCAGTTTGTCGTAGTTCATGTTGGGCTTGGATTTGCGTTCGCCCCACTTGCGTGCCACTTCGTCCGGGTCGGACAACTTGAATTCTCCGTTGGCCCCCTCCCAGCTGATAATGGCCGCATTAGCACTGTCGCCCAGCAGCTCGAGCAAGAATTGCCACAACTGTATCTGTCCCGAACCTACTCGCACAAAAACACACATACATACAAACACACACATACATACAAACACACACAAGCATAAACACAAACACACATACATACAAAAAATCACACACACACACATATACTTATAGACACACACAAACACACACATACATACAAACACACACATAAACACACACATACACACATACTTATAGACACACATAAGCACTAAAAACACACAAACACACACACACATACACACAAACACAAACACACACATAAATACAAAAACACAAACATATACATATAGACACACATAAACACTCATAAACACACAAACACAAACACACATACATACAAAAACACACATACACATATATACTTATAGACACACATAAACACTAAAAAACACACAAACACACACACACACATACACACAAAAACACACACACACACACACACATACTTATAGACAGACATAAACACTCATAAACAAACAAACACACACACATACATACAAAAACACACACACATACATACAAAATCACGCACACACATACATACAAAAACATACACACATATATACTTATAGACACACATAAACACTAAAAAACACATAAACACAAACACACACATACATGCAAAAACACACACACACACACACACACATATACTAATAGACACACATAAATACACACATGTATTCGTAAACACACATAAACACTCGAAAACACACAAGCACACACACATACACACAAAAACACACACACATATACATATAGACACACATAAACACTCATAAACACACAAACACAAACACACATACATACAAAAACACACATACAGATATACTCATAGACACACATAAAAACACACATGTATTCGTAAAAACACATAAGCACTCGAAAACACACAAGCACACACACATACACACAAAAACACACACACATATACATATAGACACACATAAACACTCATAAACACACAAACACAAACACACATACATACAAAAACACACATACAGATATACTCATAGACACACATAAAAACACACATATATTCGTAAACACACATAAAGACTCATAAACACACAAACACAAACACACACATACATACAAAAACACACACACATATACTTATAGATACACATAAAACACACATATATTCGTAAACACACATAAAACACATAAGCTCATTAACACATATAAACTCATAGACACAAATAAATACACATATATTCGTAAACACACATAAACACACATAAACTCATAAACACCCATAAACAAAAAAACACATACACACATATATATACTCATAGACACACATAAAACACATATATTCGTAAACACACATAAACACACTTAAAACACATATACTAATAAACACACATAAACACACATAAGCTTATTTACACACATATACTCACATACACTCATAAACACACACATCCAAGCACACAAACACACAAACACACACAAAAACACACAAGCACAACATACAGACACATATACTCACATAAACAAATGCCCACAATAAAATATATTCAATTTACATTAGTATCAATATACAGTGGAGACAATTACCTGATGAAGTGAGACGAGAAGCGGCGCTGCCAAACATATGATAGGTGTCTGTGAGCAACACACACACACACACACACACACACACACACACACACACACCCACACACACACACACACACACCCACACACACACATGTATATTGTATTATTGTGTATTGTGTATCTTGTGTATCTCTCTATAGATATATATGTATATGTTTATGTGTGTGTCTGTCAGTTAGTTGTATATATCTGGCTTAACACACTGTGTGTGTGTGAGTGTTCCCGGGATATACTGTGCTGTGTTTAATTTGTTATTGTTCAATGTTGTGTGACAATAAACCACTACTGATAACACTACTACACACACACACACAAATACATACACAACACCATTGCTATTCCACAAGCCTTTCCTAAACATTATATCTGCCAAATATATTAGCAATTCAAGGAGAAAGCTGTAAGAATGGAAAAAGACTAAAATAGTGAATGAAGTAAAGGCTATTGTGATTACATATAAGTCACTATCAATAGATAGCCAAATAACAGAACATATCATGTTGTTGTGGTTTTTCGATGTACAAAGTGAAATGACAAAAAAACAAAATATTTCATGAGGGAATTCACCATTTATCAGAAATTATCAGATATAGACAGATAATCTGCTACACAAGATCAAATACGCTAAAAATGGCTACCTGAAGAATTTAAAACAGCAAAAGAAAATTTAATACTGAAATAAATTAACGAAATACACTATATTTAAAGTCAAACTGTTAATGAAATTAATTAATGGGTGTGTGTCAGTGTGTGTGTGTGTGTGTGTGTATCAGTGTGTCAGTGTGTGTGTGTGTGTCAGTGTGTGTGTCAGTATGTGTATCAGTGTGTATGTGTGCTGGTGTGTGTCAGTCTGTGTGTGGGTGTGTGTCAGCGTGTGTGTCAGTGTGTGTGTCAGCGTGTGTGTCAGTGTGTGTGTCAGCGTGTGTATCAGTGTGTGTGTGTGTTGGTGTGTGTCAGTCTGTGTGTGGGTGTGTGTCAGTGTGTCAGTGTGTTAGTGTATCAGTGTGTTAGTGTATCAGTTTGTTAGTGTATCAGTGTGTCAGTGTATCAGTGTGTTAGTGTGGGTGTGTGTTAGTGTATCAGTGTGTTAGTGTATCAGTGCGTCATTGTATCAGTGTGTTAGTGTGGGTGTGTGTTAGTGTATTAGTGTATCAGTGTATCAGTGTGTTTGTGTATCAGTGTGTTAGTGTATCAGGGTGTTAGTGTATCAGTGTGTTAGTGTATCAGTGTGTTAGTGTGGGTGTGTGTTAGTGTATCAGTGTATCAGTGTATCAGTGTGTTTGTGTATCGGTGTGTTAGTATATCAGTGTGTTAGTGTGGGTGTGTGTCAGTGTTTCAGTGTGTTAGTGTATCAGTGTGTTAGTGTGGGTGTGTGTTAGTGTATCAGTGTATCAGTGTATCAGTGTGTTTGTGTATCGGTGTGTTAGTATATCAGTGTGTTAGTGTGGGTGTGTGTCAGTGTGTCAGTGTGTTAGTGTATCAGTGTGTTAGTGTGGGTGTGTGTTAGTGTATCAGTGTGTTAGTGTATCAGTGTGTCAGTGTGTCAGTGTATCAGTTTGTGTACCTGTTTGTCGCAAGTGTTGTTGACTCATCTCCAATGAAGATTTGGCCAGTCCAGAAAACGTCGGAGTTGCGTAATCTAAAAAAATCCAGCACAAAATAATTATTAATTATATTTTCGTGCATAACACGTGCATTTATTGTTTCAATTCCTCCTATATATATATATACAGAGGCATAAAAAGTAAATTACGTAAAATATACGCTGTTAAGATTAGAGCAAAACATAATAAACAAAACTCAATGTTTTCTAGAATTAATAATATCATTTATAATTAAAAAATGTTATAAATAAAGAAATTAATAATGAAACAAGCTCTAAAATAAGAGACACTACCATTTTATAAGAATTTCCCAAAGAAAATCATGTGTGTTGAATGCAAGTTCAATGTAGAATTATCTGTTCAGTTTGCGTTCATCTATCCTGTCTCCTACTTCGCTATATCTATCCACCTTTCTCTCTCGGGCATATACACTGACACACACACACACACACACACTCACACACACACACTCACACACCAACTGAAACATTTTCAGCTTGATTGGCCCACAAGCCTGCGCCAATTTCGTCACACTAAATACATTTGTGACGCATCGTCGTTTGTGACCCTAATGATGCCAGACTGTGTCCGTGTGTATGTGTGTGTGTATGTGTGTGTGTGTGTATGTGTATGTGCGTGGGTGATGTCAGAACACACACATACACACACACACCGTCCATATCGGATTGGCTTCAAAGGCATAAACGAGCGTTGATGTACACGGAGAATGACACCGTAGTCTGCCCCCTTCCCATCACCCCCTATCATCCCCTCGCTTCCCCCTATCATCCCTCGCCTGCGTGTGTGTGTGTGTGTGTGTGTGTGTGTGTGTCTTGTTAGCACACAATTCAGTGGAAGAATAGGATTGCATGCGACCTGTCAGTTTTGTGTTCGCATCAAAGCACTGCCAGTGACAATATCAGCAGATAAAACGAGATAACTATAACATGAAAACATGGATGGATGGAATATTCAGTGAAACAGTACGCTTACGAAAAAACTGATATATATAATATTAGGACACGATATAAATGTATACTAAGGAGTTATCATATCCGACGATGGGATACAAACAACCATATTTATTACAAAATACTTTTCAAAATATGGTTATATTAGTATATTAATTATAAACTAAATGACAACATGAAGTAAAGCTGAAATTAACCTATTAGGGGTTATATTAAATTGTAAAACTATTCTTCCTCGTGTTTATTATTGGTATTTAATTAGTATTTACCTTTTCAACTCTCTTTCTCTCTACATCTTTTTGGTTAGCTTCCAGTACACATGGGGCCACCGCACAGGGTGGTAATAGTGCACTTGCACTCTTCCCCCATGCTACTGGATTTGCCTGTAATTAATAGTAATAATAATAATAATAATATATTTGCTTATGCACAGCTTCGCTTAAGCAAGCCAAAATTTCCATTCATAGCTGGTTAAATAAATAATTATCTATTTAATGATAAGAATTTTTAACAAAGGCCATTTTTAGATTCTCTTCTTTCAGTTTCAAGTGGAATTGAAACTTAACTTCTGCCAATACGGATTTGTCTGAGATTTCATCAGTAGAACTGACACAATCTCATTTCATTACTAACTCCACACACATACACACACACACGCTCTCACTCACGCATACTTTAACGCGCTATTTGACGATAAACTTTGGTCAATTAAATTCTCCGCTTGCAGAGGCGGTATCAGTGAAATTATTTAGTTGGGAGATCAAGATATTAAAGACAATATAAATTACAAAATGCATGAGAATCAATAAAATAAAATGCCCATCAAAGTAATCATTATTATAGCTGTTATTTATTCTAGCTAGGCTTCAATGACAGTTGCATTAAGGCTGCACATACACCGACACACACACACATACACACACTTACACACACAAACGCTTAGTAAACACACATACAAACGCTTAGTAAACACCATCGATTCGACTATCATTGCAGTTCAATCATTGCAAAGTTGGCTTCTTATAGACATCAATATGTTAGTGTGAGTGTGTGTGTCAGTGTGTGTGTGTGTGTGTGTGTGTGTGTGTGTGCGTGTGTGTGTGTGTGTCAGTGCATGTTTGCACACGTTCACTCGTTTTCACACTCACACACTTCACAGAGATAGACACACTAAAGACTTTTCCATGTTGGATCTTACGCTTGACTGAGGTGACTGCAAACATTGTGTGTGTGCGTGTGTGTGTGTGTGTCAGACACACACACACACACATACACAGAGAGAGAGAGAGAGAATGATAGCCAATAAGTGATGGGAAAACGGGAAAGAAACTGGAGACGAAAGCAAACAAAAAAGGCAAATATTGGGTAAATCCCAGAATTATCAACATAATGTATTGAGGAGTGAATAGCATAAATACAAAATAAATAACGTTATATTTAATATATAAACCTGTCTTTTTATATAATTTGTATTTTTCAAGAACATATTTTAAATAGATATTTTACGGAGTATATTTTCATCGATTCAGCATAGGGAATTAACAAAATATATAAACAATAATTAATTAAATAAGAAAAATATTACATTTAAGCCTTACTTTGAGCTTGCGCAGTGTGCGAACCCCATGCCGACTTGTAAGCGGGATCTGTTGAGCAGAAACATACAAGCAAATTGTCACATTCACACTGACACAAGCTCTTTTATAAATTACCATAATTATATTTTTATTATTAATATTATGTAAATCAATTCAATTATGGAAGTGGAAATACGTGAACGTGATAAATTACATGACTGAAATCTCCATGCATCTTGATCATCAATGAAAACTCATAGAGAAGATGAGTAACTTTAAAGGTTAAGCGCTGTGACAGCTGCTACACAGGAAGAAGTCGAAGCTTATGAACACACAGGTGTGTCCCGTGCAGCTCGCTGCCACCACAGAGCCAACCCTTTCCACGCTATGACGCCACAAGGACGTAAGATGTTGTGGCGTTCACATCTGTATAGTTTTGTGTTTACTTGTTATTTTGTTTTTCGTGTAATTTAATTCCTTTTGATTCGGTGTTCCGTGCATTTTTCTGTTATAACTTTGCGTTACCGTATTTGCGTTGATCAATGATTTTGCGTGATTCATATTTCGATGTCCTTTATTTAGTCGATGCTTTGTGCCTAGTGACGAGTGACTAGCGTTTGTCCGGTGCTAAATTTAGTTGCTAAATTTAGAGCATCTGAGAGTGCTGACATTTGCTCACGCACTTAGCAACAGCGTTTGCAGGCACAGAGCGGAGTCATATCGTATATTTGGTATGCGCGTCGGTTCGAGAATTGCTCTAGAACCACGCGATTATTCGTCATGTGTGCACGTATAAAAAGGCACCTGTGTTTCGCATCAGTGGCAGATACGCTGAACATTTCGAGTCTGGCAGAGCTACTCTCTGTGTCTCGGTAGTTTGGTGTATTCTGTCACTCGGGTATTGCACAACGCTAGAGTGAAGTGGGTATTCCTACTGTTCGCTCATTCGTTGTTCGCCCGCTAAGGCTAATATCACTAGCATTGCTTTAGATATTAGCCCGTGGCCCTTTTCAGAGAATGACCACACCTCTGTCTGGGATTGTCGCCCATTTCTGCTTTTTGTAGTTTATATAAATATTGCACGTTTGCAACGCGAACGTTATTGTAACTGTGTGCACTGTGCTTACGCAACATTGTTGCTCGCTGCGCGTATTTACACTGTGGCCCACTGCGTCTATTATTACATGTGTATAGCTGCGCGTATTGTTTGATTGTATTACCTGTATAATGCACTTGTATGTTCTGTATTGTACATGATTTTATGATGTATTGTTATGTGTTGTTATGTACTGTTAATGTATAGTAATTATAACTGAAACTACAGCATCTGTGTTGCTTTTGGCGAAGTTAACCAGTAGCGCAACAACGTATTAGAGAGGGCCACCTCCCCAGAATACATGACACAACACATGACTGATATCTGGTACCATCATTTACTGCTGGGTGGACAGGAACTGTGGGATTATAGAATACACCCAATGAAATTCTGCTTCGTCGGGATTCAAACCACGGTCCTCTCGCTTATGAGGCGGGTGTGCTAACAACTGCACCACGGAGTCCAAAACTAAGTAACTTGAGAAAATACAAATCACACAATGTGGGGGAAATGAAATAATGTGGTTGATTTACTGATTTACAAGATCTTAAACTGATTTATATAAATCTTGAAAATGCTCGTGCATTGAGACATTCTACACCACCTTCCTGCGATTTTCTTGCAACTGATATCACAAAATAGACATAAAAATTAAAATTAATAATAGAAAAATTACAAAAATAGTTTTATGTATTGTGATTATTTTTTTCGTTTTTTTAAATGTTTTGACATTCAATGAATGAAACAATTTCAATAACATATTTGAGCTTTTTACTAACATATTTTGTTAATATTAATATCAAAAAATGACATAAAAAATACACTCAATTTTTGGAATTCTTGTGTAATTACAATTTAAAGGCTCACCAGATAGCAGCATTGAGAGATTAGCCAGTGGAGGCGCACGTGCCAGGTAATCTCCTGCAAGAGGGATGGGGGGAGATTGAACCCCCTTCATAACAAACACACACTCACACACAAACACACAGACTTCCACACCGAACGACAGCCTAAGCCAATGCAGAACAACACTGACAGCGCCTACCTCACACACCACTGTATGTGTGTGTGTGTGTGTGTGTGTGTGTGTGTATGTGTGTGTGTATGTGTGTGTGTGTATGTGTGATGCGTAGCTGAATGCACTGGTAACTGAGTACTTTACACGCACAAGTTTGGAAGACTAGAAGCAGTAAGGCAGCTCACACCCTACCGCTCACACCCTATCACACCGCTAACATCAATGAGCTTAACACACTCCACCCTTGTGTGTGTGCCAGTGTGTGTGCCAGTGTGTGTGTGTGTGTGTGTGTTGAGGCGCATCATCACTCATCGTGCCATCGATCAAAGGGCGTGGCTTGCAGCTTTCCTCAGCCAATCACAATCGTCCTGGCCAACTCGGACGGAAATCGCCTCTTCCGGTTGGTTGCCGCCGACCCGGAAACAACGCCGGAAGCCGACAAGAATGACTTTTCTTTTGGTAATGGCGCCAAGCAGAAGCAGAGAATTGGAGTGTGTGTTAAGAAGGGTACATAGCTTGAGAGTGATGTAGAGATTTATACACGTCACACACGCGATAAACACTCACACACACACACACACACACACACACACACACACACTCACACACACACACACACACACACAAACACACACACACACACATGTCTGGGTTGAAGAAGTATAGATATTGTTTTGAGTGGGCGCGTGCATTCTCGCAGTTTTTTGTTGAATGTAGCATTAAAGTGTTCTTCAATGTAAGTGTGCAATAATTCACAGTTAGCGTTTGGGAAATATATATTTATTTTATCCCAGGATATTTAATTATAAATATATCAGCATTTATCAACCCATTTTTTGTCCATGCTTATGAAAACAATAAGAGTGTTTTTGGTCAAAACTTACGTTTTTTAGCGGAATAAACAATTATAATTTTTGTTTTTTCGTAGACACAATATAGAGCAAATATGAAGCAATGTTCATACTAAAACTTGTGTTCTATTTATATAAAACAACATTAAATAAGAAAGGAAATATATCAGATGTTCACTGATAATTTTACCAATCTATCGCTATATATATATTTATCTGTCGTTTTCTGTCTATTAGTATCTTCTGTCTCAATATTTTTTCCATCTGTAAAGATGACTGTATGTTGTAGCCAATACAGAAGATATAATTTGTTTGAGTCTTTGTTTGAGAAATTTTGTTCTGTTTGAAACTCACCAAAGAAGACATTTCTCGGGTACATACTATACGGCGCAGCATATATGTATAGCGGTACAGTATGTCCCTGCCCAAATAATGAGGATTACAAATATTCAGCACTTTCTCACAAAACATTAAGCGATCAATCTGTACATCTCTCATTTTAATTCATATAATTAAATTTTGATGTTCATTCATACTACTTACATATTTTGAGTAGAATATTCTCAACAAGTTGAAATTAATCTCGCAGAAGATTTGAAAATTTTAAAATTCGGTAGATTTTGACAGCGTGAAATATATAAATTATTTAATCAGTTACATTTTCGTTTAGTTAAAAGTGTTAAAATTATATTTTAATAATTATCTGAATATACTATTTTTCAAGTTTTCTCACAAAAAGGAAGGGAATGTCAATATTCTATTGTCTATAGAGATAAAAATAAATTTTCTCGTAATCTCTTGCTGTTATATTATGCAAAATTATACTTTTTCATCCAATGCGTGTAGATTTTACAGCTATGACGTCATCAATGACGTCACTTCACATGCCACCAACGTTTGGTGCTGCTATGTCGCCATGCCGAAGTGACACGTGTTCAACACAAATCCTCTAATTAACAGCCAACACACCACGTGCACAAATATACGCACACACACACACACACACACATACATGCCCAGATATGCACGTGCGCACACACAGACAGACAGACACACAGACAGACAGACAGACAGAGAGGGACAGATAGCGTCGCCGTGTGTGATATTTGTCGCGGAATGCACGCGCTTTTGTATCCATCCCCCCTTGTGCAAGCCGCCGGCAAAATGCACGTGCCATTGTGTGTGTATGTGTGTGTGTGTGTGTGTGTCAGTGTGTGTGTGTGTGTCAGTGTGTGTGTCTGTGTGTGTGTGTCAGTATGTATGTGTGTGTCTGTGTGTGCAGTTGATGTAAAATTGAATTAGCGTTTCATACGGTGCGACAAGCGCTTATCGCCTGCGGGCGTGCAGCTTTGAGGGACCGTGACAAGGGCGCACTCAGGACGTGGAA
>OU696592.1:6357926-6360426 GCA_916048095.2 Sacculina carcini | reverse complement strand
TTAACTAAATTAACTGTGTATAGGCTGTAAAACGGCTTGAAGGAGTCAATCTTTTGCTCTATTTAAAATTATAATCGCAATTTATATTATACCATCTAGTAAATTTCATATAAGTGTATTTGAAGTATATTTCACTTAATTTTCTGAGATAACTGATTTCACATCTTAATTGAACCACACATTTAAAATCATCCGTTTTATTAATAGTTTTGCATTTATCATAAATTGAATTGTGACAAAAAGTCGTATTGTTAGTTCTACTTAGATGATCACACACTAGCAACACACAAAATCAACACACTCACATGCACTTTGGCGCAGTTGCTACAATTACGGCGCAGCTGCTACGATTACGGCGCAGTTGTTACATTAATGGCGCACTGACAATGCCTCGTCTTCTCTCGCAGCAAAACAATTGTCAACTTTATGTCCATTGATGCGTGTGTGTGTGTGTGTGTGTGAGTGTGTATGTATGTGTGTGTGTGTGTGTGTGTGTGTGTGTGTGTGTGTGTGTGTGTGTGTGTGTGTGTGAGTGTGTGTGTGTGTGTGTGTGTGTGTGTGTGTGTGAGTGTGTGTGTGTGTGTGTGTGTGTGGCACTTGTGTTTGTGCTAACATGCGTGTAAAAAACGGGCGCATGTTTCGAGTTTGTCTCTGGTAGGTAGGCAGGCGTGTGTCATTTGTCGACGGTGCGTTGCATTCGCTAAAATGACAGCTAATAATGCTCAGCGACCTTTCGACTCGGCTAAATTAATTGAAAAGCTTTGGCGAACGAATAAAGTAGAAAGAAAATCAGCGAGAAACGCACAGTAAAAGATTGTACAAGACAGTTATGCATCACGAATTCTTGTCAAGATTTTTTACTCAAGAATATGCATTAATTTAATGTACGACATTGTATTTTTCCATCAACGTTTTGTTTACATCAACCAAATTTACATTTAATTAAGCCAAGTGGTTTTCTGTTTGAATTAATATCAAGTTATATGTATTAAAATACTCTTCACATTGTAGTCATAAATATGTTCCAACAATTTCAAAATAAACCTGAAAGATTAGCAAACACCTCTTCTTCAATCAAATGTTATAAACTGAACATTTCTTTAAAATTTTATTCTATAGGATATGCTATTTTTGTAGGATATGTTATGTTTGATAGATATGTTATGTTTGAAGAATATTTTATGTTTGAAGAATATTTTATGTTTGAAGAATATTTTATGTTTGAAGAATATTTTATGTTTGAAGAATATTTTATGTTTGTGTGGTATGCTTTGTTTGTAGTATATGTTATGCTTGTAGGATATGTTATTTTTCAGGATATGGCATATGTGTATACTATGTTATGTTTGTAGGATACGTTGTGTTTGAGGGATATGTTATGTGTATAGGATATGTTATGTGTATAAGCGAGTATATATACTTGCATACACATGTCTGCATGTATGTGTGTCAGCTAATGATCAACGTAAGTTATGGCATACTGTTTGTATGTCTGTCTGCTGAGTGCACGCATATGTACGTGTGTAAGTTAGTGTAAATGTGTCTATATATATATATATATATATATATATATATGTGTGTGTGTGTGTGTATATATAGATACATTTACACTAACATATTGACTATTATATATTGTTGACTATTATATATTATTATTGACTATTATATATTATTATTGACTATTATATATAATATATTTAATATATTGACTATATTGAAAATGGCTAGAGACATGGAATCGACCAAAAGGAAAATTGCTAAATGTGAAATAGCAATCCAGTTTAATCTCGTTTGCAAGCGCGAAAATATGTGTGTTTGTGTATGTGTATACTTGTATATTTATCTGTGCGTATATCTTGAAGGGTTCCCTATTTTTGTGTGTATGTGAGAAAGAGAGAGAGAGAGACAGTGAGAGAGAGAATGAGAGAGAGAGTTTGAGTGTGAGGAGTATCATTGATTGTGATTGTGATTGTGATTGTGATTGGCCTAGCAATCAGTGTCCAACATCTCCTGTGATTTCATTGTCCGCAATCTGCAATGGCGGAGTTAGTTCAGCTACAAAGTGGAGATAAACTGTCACACTAGCAAGAACATATCTCATTGATTTCCTATATAATACCAACAAGTAAGCGAAACATTTATTATTTAACAAGTAAGATACAATTTTAACTAATCAAGCGGGAGACAATTTAGATGCTCTAATTGATCTTGTCATTTGGTAATCACTAACAGACGCGCATACAAACATACACACAAACATACACACACACTCATATGAATACAGCGATATTGCCCTACCGATTCATCATCCCCATGGAAAAGGGTGCCCCTGGGGAGGAAGCATCAGTGAATACACACTCGACACACAGACATACAAACACATACACAAACACACACACGCATATACTTATAAAAACAATTCGGCTAAATATTGAATTCAACTGTTGATTGAAATTATTATATTGATTCAATTATTTACAAAAGTTTGTACACAAGTGTG
>OU696592.1:6297926-6352926 GCA_916048095.2 Sacculina carcini | reverse complement strand
CAGACAAACAATTACAGGAAGTGAGCAACGTTAGTAACGCACGCGCTTCCATGTCGTGTCTAATTTATGACTGCATTGTGTGTGTGTGTGTGTGTGTGTGTGTGTGTGTGTGTGCGAAGCATATTTCATAGCTCACAAACCGCTTCATTAAATCACACATAAATGAACTCCGTGTGTGCCCCTACATACATACATACACACACATACACACACATACACACACATACACACACATACACACACACATACACACACATACACACACACATACACACACACGCACATACACATACACATACACACACACACCAACATTCCGACATAAATATACACAAAAACATTAAGAAAACTCAGAAGGACACAAAGATTAGTGTATACTTTATTTATTTTCATAAGTATCAAATACAAATTTATATATTATGTTAGAGGATATTTACATTTACAAATTATACTGACACGACACCACTGACACGATATCACTGACACGACACCACCACTGACACGACATCACTGACACGACATCACTGACACGACACGACTGACACGACATCACTGACACGACATCATTGACACGACACCACTGACACGACATCACTGACACGACATCATTGACACGACACCACTGACACACCACACCACTGACACGACACCACTGACACACGACACCACTGACACGACATCACTGACACGACATCACTGATACAGGACACCACTGACACGACATCACTGACACGACATCACTGACACGACACCACTGATACAGGACACCACTGACACGACATCACTGACACGACATCACTGATACAGGACACCACTGACACGACATCACTGACACGACATCACTGACACGACACCACTGACACACCACACCACTGACACGACACCACTGATACAGGACACCACTGACACAACACCACTGACACGACATCACTGACACGACATCACTGACACGACACCACTGACACGACACCACTGACAAGATACCACTGACACGACACCACTGATACGACACCACTGACACGACACCACTGACACGACACCACTAACACGACACCAATGACACTACACCACTGACACGACATCACTGACACGACACCAATGACACTACACCACTGACACGACACCACTGACACGCCATCACTGACACTACACCACTGACACGACACCACTGACACGACACCACTGACACGACATCACTGACACGACATCACTGACACGACATCACTGACACGACACCACTGACACACGACACCTCTGACACGACACCACTGACACGACACCACTGACACGACACCACTGACACACGACACCACTGACACGACACCACTGACACGACACCACTGATACACGAAACCACTGACACGACACCACTGACACACGACACCACTGACACGACATCACTGACACGACATCACTGACACGACACCACTGACACGACACCACTGACACGACATCACTGACACGACATCACTGACACGACACCACTGACACGACATCACTGACACGACACCACTGACACGACACCACTGACCGAACACCACTGACACGACATCACTGACACTCTCACAAACGCCACATTCCACCAGGTCGGAGCAATGACGCATGACAGGGCATCATTGACAGTACCCCCCCACCACGGGGGGCTTCTTACAGAACTGTCGACCCCCCACGGCGGCACGTGACAGGGGCAGGGGGAGAGGGGGGTCGTCGATGCCGATGCGTCGACTGTCAAATGAGCGACGCGCATCATAATCGTGCACGCACGTGCGCGCGCCTGTCTGTGTGTATGTCTGTGTGTCGGTACGTGTGTATGTGCGTACATGAGTATATAGAACTAAGTGAATACATGTTTCTTTGTAACTGCATGTCAGTGTGTGTGTGTGTGTGTGTGTGTGTGTGTGTGTACATTAGCACGCGCGTATGGAATGCAGTGTCCTTCGACACACATACACGCACACACACAGACATACTCTCGTACACACACACACACATACATACATGTTCATTGGAGCACAATATATGGGATTGTTGTGTCTTCATCAATTATTATGCCAGTTCACGCTCTCTCCCTCTCTCTCTCTTTCTCTCTCTTTCTCTCTCTTTCTCTCTCTCTTTCTCTCTGCCTATCGTTTCTCCTGCCCCCTTTCTATCGTTTTTATTCTTGCATGATCATATTCTTCACTTTCTTGGACTCCGTGGTGCTGTGGTAGCACACCCGCTTCACATGTGGGAGATCCGTGGTTCAAATCACAGCGGAGGAGAATTTCTTGGGCGAATTCTATAATCCAACAACCCCCGTCCACCCAGCAGTAAATGATGATACCACATATCAGTCATGTGTTGTGTCATGCATTTTGGTAGCCCTCTCAAATACGTCTTTCGTCCTTGTGGCGTCATAGCGTGGAGAGGGTCAGTTCTGCGGTGACAGCGAGCTGCACGGGACACACCTGTGTGTGTTCATAAGCTTCGACTTCTTCCCGTGTAGCAGCTGTCACTTGAGGCCTTTAACCTTTAACCTTTAACCTTCACTGTACTTTGTCTTTCGAAAATCTGGCGTAGTGATTTAGCATAGTTGTGATGTAGAACTATAATATATGTATATTTAACTTGCTAAAAATATGTTTGAAAATAATTACGGCCTGAGTCTGTTGATATTCCTGGCGTGAAAATGTTTTTTTCACCATGTTTTTCAAGCTGATCCAAAATAATCACTGAAAAATATATAAGCAAACAATTACGGATCAAAGACAGATAATTTAGATCGGTAATTCAGTTAACTCAAATAATTTAGTGAGATAATTTCACTTCCAAAGTGTGCTTATATTTTAAAATATTATATCCATTCTCTCTTTCTGTGTCTGTATTTGTTGATGATCAAGATGCATGGAGATTGTAGTCATCTAAAACCTTTGTTTTCTTCCCATTTAACTTTATTTATTCCATTTATTAATAATAATATTAATAATATCAACATTTATATTTTGAACCAGGAGTTAATTAAGTTGTCACACAATAATTATATTATTTTCAATGCAAACATCTTATTTTGCTCTATTTTAGCGAGATGACGTTGTGTATTATGTGTTTTGTAAATATCTTGTAAAGAAAATTGACAGCGATGCATTAACTCATTCGTTATGTGAAATATAACTGTTTTCTCGAATTGTCAAGGTAAATTTGATTGTGATTGTGTGTTATGTCTTGATAAGCCGCATATATGTGTTATACTTGTACGATACCTGTATACTTGTACTTATACTTGTATTTCTGCTTAACTGACCTGCAAGTCGACGGTCGGGGTCAACGATCACGTGACCCGGGGTCACACCGCCCGAGGGCAGGTACAGTGGCGAGGTCAGATAGGCCGGGTCGGCCACGGTACTGCTGCCGCTGGTTACCATGGTAACCGGTGTTGAAGAGGCTGCGGCCACAGCTTTCATCCGGTCCACAGTACACCTGAGCTGGTCAAAAGGGGCGGAGCCAGGCCACGCAGGCAGTCTGTACCCGCAACCGCTCGACCAATCAGCGCCCTCGGTCATGATTACGTCACCTGGTGATGTCATACATTAAAGGTTAAAGGCGGCTCAAGTGACAGCTGCTACACGGGAAGAAGCCGAAGCTTATGAACACACACAGGTGTGTCCCGTGCAGCTCGCTGCCACCGCAGAACCGAACCTCTCCACGCTATGACACCACAAGGACGGAAGACGTATTAGAGAGGGCCACCTCCCCAGAATGCATGACACAACACATGACTGATATCTGGTGCCATTTACTGCTGGGTGGACAGGGACTGTTGGATTATATAATTCACCCAAAGAAGTTCTACACCGCTGGATTTTGAACCAAGGACCTCTCGCTTGTGAGGCGGGTGTGCTACCATAACACCACCGAGTCAAAAAAATCGAGTGCATATACAAACATCATACATACACAAAATTCCAAAGGCCTGTGTGTAATGATTATCACTGTAGTATCATATAATTACACTGCAGAAGTGCAGTCTGAATGTAAAAAAAAGCGAGTGATTGAGGAAGTTTCGTGTCCTAATCTCTTATCTCATTTATTCTTTGAGTTCTGTGTCACACAGACTGTTAGGTCTGTGTTACACAGACTGCTAGTTCTGTGTCACAAGGACTGTTAGTTCTGTGTCACAAGGACTGTTAGTTCTGTGTCACAAGGACTGTTAGTAGTGTGTCACAAGGACTGTTAGTAGTGTGTCACAAGGACTGTTAGTAGTGTGTCACAAGGACTGTTAGTTCTGTGTCACAAGGACTGTTAGTTCTGTGTCACACAGACTGCTAGAACCCCAGCAACAACAAAGCAGGAAATGTATTTGACACTTGACAAATATGCGGCAAATACACAAGGAAGAAAGGGCAAGAAATAGAAGATAGGAATGACAGACAGATCTTTAGTCTTTATAAATATAGTCAAGTATTAGACAATAGGTATATTGTACTTGAATCCTTACATAACTTCTATCCAAAACCAAATCTACTTTACGCGCTTCTGCTGGTGGATCCAGAGCGGGGATCAAGGGGTTACAGCCCCACCCCCCCAAATGTTTCCATCAACTCCTCATAATCAAGAGGATCACTAAAAGAGGCCAATAAAATATACTTTTTCTGTAGAATTTGTTGATATAAGCATTATCGCAAAGATGTTGCATAATGATGCATGTACATGACTTATCGCCCCCAAAATTCAGCCCCTCCCAAAATTGCACTCTGGATCCGCCATTGCACAATTAATATGTGCATAAACTTCAAAAAATTCGTTTTTGATTGGACTTGAAAATTTGCATCTATATAGTGCATAGGTATAATTCCACTAAGCACTCTTCCGTCTCACGTGTACAGTCTAGTCATACACGTTTAGTGCAAAACATATTTTTCGATTATGACATTAGTAATGATATTTAACATAATTGTTTGATCACCCACATGGTGTCAATTCTACATAAACGTATGTCAATTAATATCTCACCACGAAATCAAATTATTAAAGCATATTTTCTAAAAAATACACCAAATTTATGTTCAGATTTTAAATATATTGTTATTTTATGTTATTTTGTCTTCTGTTAGTATATAACTCAATTTTACTGGAGTATACCAATATAATTAATCACGTGATGGTCTGAATTAGTTCATATTTCAAAATCGGTGACTTCTAAAGACTTATATATCTGGTGCACTCACCTTATTAGTGTTGATCGAGCGTTTATTTGACGAGAAGAACTTCACACACCCAGAATATACCAGCAAAACTATCCACAATATAGCCTAAAATCTGAATATTGAGCAGTATGGTTGCTTGTGATTCTTTGCTTGTTTGTATGCGTGTGTGTTGATGTGCATGTGTTTGAGGAAATGTTGAGAACAAAATGTTGTTAGAACCGGCACTGAATATGATCGAACTTTCCTGGTTTCATTACCGAAAGGAAATGGTCGCGGAAACAGGAGATGACCAACAAACTGACGACTTTATGGGCGCGGCTTATCACCGCCGTCCGACCAATCAGCTGCTAATGATTTCCTAATTACACTTGACTCCGCCCATTACCAACTGGCGCACCAATCACAATCGAGTAGACGAATCGAACGTGCAAAGTGATTCTTGCATCCTCCGGTCTCACACGCTTATACAATGCACAAAGCAAGATGTGGGGCTTTCAATGTTATATTGAACTGGTCTTTGAAAAATGCGTGAAACAAATTCATCGTCTCATTAAGCTGGAGCCAGCACAAAAAAAACAGTATGATTTCAGAGAAGAATTAATGAAGTTATATATATATAAATTGTTTCAATGAATAATTAAATTGCATACATCTTAAAATTATATTAATAGATAAATAAATAAATAATATAACATGCTTTTTAAAGCTATATAAATAGTGAACTTGATATAATGAATAAGTTAGAACAGACAGGAAATAATGTTTCAATGTGCCAAAATCAAATTTCCATTGTCTAATCATTTAATGATAAGAATTGGCGGCTTCTTAAATTGGCGCCCTTAATTCAGCTCCGTTGTCGAAGTCTTACAGATGATTTTGTATAAGAAAAGGAAAAAGCAATTATTTCACAGATGATCTATGATCAAGAGCTCTGATGTGATGTGTGTCAGTGGTGTTGTGTGTCAGTGGTAGTGTGTGTCAGTGATGGTGTATGTCAGCGATGGTGTGTGTCAGTGATGGTGTGTGTCAGTGGTGGTGTGTGTCAGTGGTGGTGTGTGTCAGTGGTGTAGTGTGTCAGTGGTGGTGTGTGTCAGTGATGGTGTGTGTCAGTGGTGGTGTGTGTCAGTGGTGATGTGTGTCAGTGGTGTCGTGTCAGTGATGGTGTGTGTCAGTGGTGTAGTGTGTCAGTGATGGTGTGTGTCAGTGGTGGTGTGTGTCAGTGGTGTTATGTGTCAGTGATGGTGTGTGTCAGTGGTGGTGTGTGTCAGTGGTGTTATGTGTCAGTGATGGTGTGTGTCAGTGATGGTGTGTGTCAGTGATGGTGTGTGTCAGTGATGGTGTGTGTCAGTGATGGTGTGTGTCAGTCGTGGTGTGTCAGTGATGGTGTGTGTCAGTGGTGTTATGTGTCAGTGATGGTGTGTGTCAGTGATGGTGTGTATCAGTGATGGTGTGTGTCAGTGATGGTGTGTGTCAGTGATGGTGTATGTCAGTGGTGGTGTGTGTCAGTGGTGGTGTGTGTCAGTGATGGTGTGTCAGTGGTGGTGTGTGTCAGTGATGTAGTGTGTCAGTGGTGTAGTGTGTCAGTGGTGGTGTGTGTCAGTGGTGTCTTATGTCAGTGGTGATGTGTGTCAGTGATGGTGTGTGTCAGTGATGGTGTGTGTCAGTGGTGGTGTGTGTCAGTGGTGGTATGTGTCAGTGATGTTGTGTGTCAGTGGTGGTGTGTCAGTGGTGGTGTGTGTCACTGATGATGTGTCAGTGATGGTGTGTATCAGTGATGGTGTGTGTCAGTGGTGGTTTGTGTCAGTGATGGTGTATGTCAGTGGAGGTGTGTGTCAGTGATGGTGTGTCAGTGATGGTGTGTGTCAGTGGTGGTGTGTGTCAGTGATGGTGTGTCAGTGATGGTGTGTGTCAGTGATGTTGTGTGTCAGTGGTGTTATGTGTCAGTGATGGTGTGTGTCAGTGATGGTGTGTGTTAGTGGTGGTGTGTGTCAGTGATGGTTTTTGTCAGTGGTGGTGTGTGTCAGTGATGGTGTGTCAGTGGTGTTGTGTGTCAGTGGTGGTGTGTGTCAGTGGTGATGTGCGTCAGTGATGGTGTGTGTCAGTGATGGTGTGTGTCAGTGGTGTTGTGTGTCAGTGATGACTTGTGTCAGTGATGGTGTGTGTCAGTGATGGTGTGTGTCAGTGATGGTGTGCCAGTGATGGTGTGTCAGTGATGGTGTGTGTCAGTGATGGTGTGTGTCAGTGGTGTTTTGTGTCAGTGATGGCTTGTGTCAGTGTGTGTCAGTGGTGGTGTGTCAGTGGTGGTGTGTGTCAGTGATGGTGTGTGTCAGTGGTGTCTTATCCTGCAATTACAACAGACAGCTATTACGAGTGTCGTTTTTGTTTTATGCAAATCTGTTTCCTGCATTGTCTCCCATTTCCTCTTTCTGTTGACGTTCTTCGTCTTCTGTGCATTATCTTATCCTTCCCTCTTTCTTCCTTTTGTTTTGTCTTCCGCTTCTCTCTTTCTCTCTCTCTGTGTGTGTGTATGTATGTGTGTGTGTGTGTGAGCGTTAGGTTCTTTATCACCCCGAACAGTATATGCAGATTAGTCTACAAAGTTTCTACTCACTTCCGATGTGCGGTCTGCAGTAATGTTCACCAACACAGACACACACACACACACACACACATACACACACACATGTATATATATATACATATATATATGAGATGCTTTCTTTCATCTCATATATTTGATCTTTTATAGAATATGCAGCGCGATGCAAGCTGTATTTTGCTAGACAAACATAGAACAATATGCATATAATTAGTAACCGGCCATAAAATTAATGGCACCACATTGAAAGCGCATCTGATCAAATATGCACGAGGAATTATAGTTTACAAATTTTCTAGCGTCAATTATGCTAGCGTGGAAAATATACTCTATATGATTTGTGGTAATTTGAACACTGCTGAATAACTTTGTAGGTATTTCTGAAATGAATTGATTAAGCTATGCTACAGAAGTATAATTTTATTCGCATAAACGATTTCAGGCGTATACTTCAGGTAAATACTTTGAACAGATAAAAACCAAAATATTCAAGATATACACAGAAACTAGAGCGATTAAAAAAGAAGAGTTCACATTTCACTTTGACAGAAATTTAACCAGTGTAGATATACAAAACAAATTAAGAGACCAGATTAGATAAACTAAAATGTCAATGTTTTTAACACAATACAATTGAATCTTACAAGCACTTTCATTAAAATTTCAGATATTAAAAGTAATTTGTGATTAAATGCAGCTTTTCTCAAGCAAAATCAAATACATTAATTGGACATACATGTGTGTGTGTGTGTATGTGTGTTTGTATGTGCGTGTATGTGTTTGTATGTGTGTGTTTTCTTGTGTATGTGCTTGTGTGTGTGTGTGTGTGTGTGTGTGTGTGTGTGTGTGTGTGTGTGTGTGTGTGTGTGTGTGTGTGTGTGTGTTTGTCTGTGTGCTTGTATGTGTGTGTGTGTGTGTTTGTGTTTGCTTGTTTGTATGCCTGTGTGTGTGTGTGTGTGTTTTACGTATGTATGTGCATACGTGTTTGTTTATATAAGTGTGTATGTGTGTATGTGTGTGTGTGTGTGTTTGTATGTGTGTGTGTTTGTATGTGTGTGTGTGTGTGTGCCTGCCAGTGCAAATAAATCAATTCAGTTATCATTTAATTGATCAGTGAAAGGATGGTATTGATTGTATTTGTTCATTGAGGTCATTGAACCCCCGTATAGGTTATTGACCTCTAACTCAATCAAACATGGCTGCTCTCCTTATGGTTATTTCAATTAATTACGATTTGTTTTTAGTGATATTATTATTAGTTCTATATACACTGATTTAATTCAAAATCAATTACAAATAATATTGAGTAATATTCAAATTATCCTTAGCCAAAAAACGTTAACATACACAGCAGGATCGCTCTTGAATAACCCAGGTTTTATTTTTTGAAATTCTTGACTGTCACCATGGCAACCAACGTGAATAAAATTCCATGATCAACAGCGAATACTTGGCTAATGTCGCTCTAACCAATTTACCTCCGATAATCAACTCTATCATTGCGTAAACACACACAGACACACACACACACACACACACGGACACACGCACATACACCCACATACACACGCACATACATACAAGCATCAAAACAGACAGCTTTATCAACGGCAGCTAATTACCTGGCCCATCACCGGAAGCTGCCTGACTGACGGGGGGTAAGGGGGGCTGGGACGAGCTGGAGGGGGAGTTGATGTGTATGTGTGTGTGTGTGTGTGTATGTGTGTGTGTGTGTGTGTGTGTTGGTGGATATATTTGTTAATAGAAGGCAGCGGTGTGCTAACGAGAGACCATGTAATATCCGTTTTAGCAGACTCAATGTCATTTGGCTGCTCTTTGCCCACCATATATGTCACACACACACACTGACACACACACACACACACACACACGTACTCATACACACGACATCATACAGACGATGGCGCAGCAGACAGACATACAAACAAAGTACTCATATATAATTTCAAAGATAAATGAATGTTTTTCGGCTCACGTCTTTGTCAAAGCGTTATTACACAACACATACACACACACACACACACACACACACACACACACACACACACACACACACACACACACACACACACACACACACACAAGCACGGGCAAATATATGCATGAGCATTTGAGCAAAGTTGGCACAGACACAAAAAGAATTAACGAAAAACAAGATGTTGTAGCGACTTGAGTGACTATAGTAAAGTAAAGTAAAGTAAATTGCATTTATTGCACATCCATCAAAAAATATACATTTGAGGCTTTTCAGTACAATATATACATATATACACACTCACACACACACACACACACATATATATTGTCTAATTTTATGATATAGTGTTAAATTTTATTTTTTATTTTTGATATAGTGTCTAATTTTATGTGTTAATAGATGGAATTCGTTAAGCGAGAATTTGTAATCGATTCATACTAATCTCCGATATATTTAACTCGGTGATTACATATATATATATACTAGCATTAAAACCCGCCCGTTGTGCGGAAGAATTCATAAAAATATTGCAAATTAAAAATAAATAAGGCAAACTCATAAAAACCTTAATCAATTAAAAAGTCTAAATTTCATTATTTTTAATTTACATTTTGACAAAATATTTTCACTCAGCCCGCCTCATATTTAAACCCGGCCGACGTGCGGAATAATTCAGAACTCGAACACCATCCGTTCTGGTTCTTGAAGTCAAATCCATTAGTTTTGTATATGAATTCATTCTACACGGTGAAATTGAACGTTTTATTGCTGCCCGCGGGACATTTTTATTTCATAAAAATGAGCCATCGCTTCGTTTGCGTTTGAAGCCCCTGATCATTGAACCAGCGAACCATGAACCAGCGCAATTATGTCACCTCATATTCAAGCATACATACACAGACAGACAGATAATTTCTTCTTTATGTATATATATAGCATTAAAACCGCATTAAAACCCGCCCGTTGTGCGGAACAATTCATAAAAATATTGCAAATTAAAAATAAATCAGGCAAACTCATGAAGACCTTAATCAATTAAAAAGTCTAAATTTCATTATTTTTAATTTTATTTTGACAAAATATTTTCACTCAACCCGCCTCATATTTAAACCCGCCCGACGTGAGGAAAAATTCAGAACTCGAACACCATCCGTTCTGGTTCTTGAAGTCAAATCCATTAGTTTTGTATATGAATTCATTCTATACGGTGAAATTGAACGTTTTATTGCTGCCCGCGGGACATTTTTATTTCATAAAAATGAGCCATCGCTTCGTTTGCGTTTGAAGCCCCTGATAATTGAACCAGCGAACCATGAGCCAGCGCAATTATGTCACCTCATATTCAAGCATACATACACAGACAGACAGATAATTTCTTCTTTATGTATATATATAGCATTAAAACCCGCCCGTTGTGCGGAGCAATTCATAACATGAAATTCATATTCAATTCATAAAAAATATGGAAAAATGAAAATGAAATAGGGTACACTCATAAAAATATTAATCAATTGAAAATTATAAGTTTAATTATTTTTATTTCGACACAATATTTCCCCTCAGTCCGCCTGAGTCATTTTTAAACCCGCCCGTCGTGCTGAATAATTCAGAACTCGAACACGATCCGTTCTGCATCTTGAAGTCAAATCCATTGGTTTAGTGTATGGATTAATTCTACAGGGTAAATTGAACGTTCTATTGTCTATAGTTGCTGCCCGCGGAACATTTTTATTTAAAAAAAAAACCTTTTTTTAAATGAACCATTTGAAAAAATGATCTAAAAACACTTTTTTAAACCCACCCGTCGTGCGGAACAATTTATACAATAAAATTCATATCAAATCCATAAAATATAATGAATACAAATTGAAAAGCAAAAAATGTAACCTATAAATATCTTAACCAATAGAAAAGTCTAAATGTGAATATTTTTCTTCTTATTTTGACAAATATTATCCCTCAACCCGCCTGATATATAAATCTGCCCGTCGTGTGGTATAATTCAGAACACAAACACGAAACAAACAATGAAAGATGATGAAATCTTTTCATCAGAATGTTTCCAAACTATATTTATTACTTAACATCATTCCCCAATATCATTTGCTTAAGTACTATTTCACTTTTACCGCTATAATATTTATTGCTAAAATTTATATATTTTCCGCTATCATTAAAACCCAATATAACCTGAGTCAAACCTACCCAACCCAACCCAACCATTCAATCTTGACCGCTCTCAGCCTAGTCTGAGGTGATTTAACTTATTAGTTTGTGATCACAAAATATACTGATGCGATCATACTTTGTAATCAGAAGACTGAGATTATCTACCCCAGGGGTCCCAAACACGCGGCCCACCAATACTTTTCTCTCAACCCGCCAATATAGTATCGGGACCAAACTGTAAGGTAGCTAAATTCACATTTGTTGCATAATGCGATATAATTTTACACCATTATCATATTATCTCATAATTCCCGGTTAATGCTTCCACTAATGCATCATATTCATACAGTTGTTATTTTTTGGATTACATCGATAATGCAGCCCTTGATATTACAGCCGATATTATATTATGCAATCTATATTCTGCTACGTATTATTCCTAATACATATATCATCAGATCGCAAAATATATTTAAAGGTTCACATCATTCTCCAAAATCATTTGCTTAAGAGCTATTCTACTTTTATCGCTAGAATATTTACTGCTAGCAAAATATCATATACCTCGCTATCATTTAAACCCACTCTTTATAGATACATTTAATTCGCCCGTCGTGCGGAACAGTTCATAAAATATTATTAATATTCAATTCATAAAAAATTAGTGCGAATTGAAAAAGAAAAACAAACCCACAGGAAAGTTATACCTAATCTAAAAGTCTAAATGTGAAATTTATGTTTCAATTTAGAAAACATGTTTTTCCACAACACTATCAAAACAATGCAACCTTCTGTCATCTCTATAATTCCAGGTTAATGCTTCCGCTAAAACAGCATAAGTTGGCATTACATGATATTGCAACCCATAGCCTTATGCAACTTATGCTTATGCAACTTGAAATTAAACCAATTAAATTACACAGTTAAATTCAGTAGTTTACTTTGTTCCCAATAGCATTTAACCCGCCCGTCGTGCGGAACGTTATTGAGGACAATAAAGCCTTTATATTCAGTAGAGTGTAGCATTAATTAAACTGTACGCAATAAAACCACACCATCCATGCTTGGAGATAATATGATGCATTCTTAATTGTGATTGGGCTTCAGTGAAATTTAATCGGTGTATATTCCTGTGTAATCGCAAGTGCGCATAATAGCTGTCAAATTGGCAATATGTCCTTTTGACTTTACACCGCCGTAACTTCCTTCAGATACCCTTTGGAAAATTACAAATTATACCGTATTGTAGAAGAAAATATTTTTACAACGATGGTATAATTTATTTTTATGTGTAACAAATAGTTACTGAGAAATAGTAGAAAAATGAATTAATTTTAGTCGCCCGGTGTTCAAGTGTAATTTTGGATGTATTTGAGAATTTTGCCAATTTTACACGTTTTTTGTATCATTTGTGGGTATAAATTATAGCTTATCTTGTAGAACACAAAATTCTCTACACAGTAGTATATTACGTGTGTAATCGCAAGTGCGTAAATTGTGATTGGACTTCAGTGAAATTTAATCAGTGTATATTCATGTGTAATCGCAAGTACGCATAATAGCTGTCAAATTGGCAACATGACATTTTGACTTTACACCGGCGTAACTTCCTTCAGATACACTTTGGAAAATTAAAATTATACCGTACTGTAGGAAACAAAATTTCTAGCACGATGGTATAATTAATTTTAATGTATGACAAATAGTTCCTGAGAAATGGGTATAAAAATGAATAAATTGTAGTCACCCGGTGTTCAAGTGTAATTTTGGATGTATTTGAGAATTTTGCCAATTTTACACGTTTTTTGTATCATTTGTGGGTATAAATTACACCTTTTCTTGTAGAACACAAAATTTTCTACACAGTAGTATATTCCTGTGTAATCGCAAGTGCGCATAATAGCTGTCAAATTGGCAATATGTCCTTTTGACTTTACACCGCCGTCACTTCCTTCAGATACACTTTGGAAAATTAAGAATTATACCGCATTTTAAAAAATACAATTTCCAGCACGATGATATAATTTATTTTAATGTGTGACAAATAGTTCCTGAGAAATAGGTAGAAAAATGAATAAATTTAGGCGCCCGGTGATCAAGTGTAATTTTGGATGTATTTGACAATTTTGCCAATTTTACACATTTTTTGTATCATTTGTGGGTATAAATTATAATTTTTCTTGTAGAACACAAAATTATCTACACAATAGTATAATTTTTATAGCTGTACCATTGCTGGTTTATGAGGAATAGATAGGGGAATATTTACCAAAACATTCACGGTTTCCAGTGCTAATTTTGCATTTTTGACTTTGTCATTTTGACTTCACACCGCCGTAACTTTTTTTTAATACACTTTGGAAAATTAAAAATTATACCGTGTTGTAGCAAACAAAATTTCCAGCATGATGGTATTATTTATTTAGTTGTGTGATAATTAGTCTTTGATACATAGAGAAAAAAGTATAGAAAATGGGACGCGTGGAGTATAAATATAACTTTGAATATAGATTGAAATTTTGTCATGTTTTCATCTTGTATGTTCTATTTTTGGATATGAATTATAACCTATCTTGTAGAACAGAAAATTGTCTACACAGTGGTATAATCTGTTTGGCTGTACCATTTCTGGTTTATGAGGAGAAGATGGCAAAGCATTGACCACAATTTTCGCATTTTTCAGGCTTCATTTTGTGTTTTCACCGCGATAACTTTTTTTGGTCTTATTTTTAAAATTTGAAATTTATCTTATCGTGTAGACAAGAAAATTTCCAACGTGATGGTATATATTGTTAGCGGGTACGCCAAGTGGTGGCCGAGTATTAGCTGATAGAAAATGGACCAAGGATGGTGAGCACACACACACACACACACACACACACAGAGGATCTCTTTTATATATATAGATATATATATATATACTTGTCTTTATATTAAACAGAGTGTATATAGTTATACTTATATTAGTAAAACTAAGCATACGAGACACACTCACAACTCACACTTGGAAACACGCATATATACACACACACACACACACACACACACACATATATATATATATATACAATGCACGTGCAGACGTCCACAAGACAATACTGGCGCACGTGCACGACAGTGGCGCCATTTCCGCCAACAACATCGCCTCAGGCATAGCTATTAATGTCTGGCTATGACCACTACGTCTCTCCATTGATTCGCTCGTCCTGCCGTCCATATATATATATAGGTATATATATATGTATGTGTTTGTGTCAGTGTTTTTTGTTTTGTGTTTTCTCGTTTATTCCTGTAGACACTCACACAGACACACACACACACATACACACACGCACAGACAGACAGACATACAGACAGAGTCGATTGATGTCATCGCACATCCGGTCAGTGAGGTCCGTGACAGCAGAATCTATTTCTTATTCTCTCTCTTCGTTATGTTTCTTCATTCCCATCCTCTTCTTGTATTTCATTCTTATCAAGTATTTCTGCTCTTTCTTGCATCTATACATCGCTCTCTGTGTGCTGTTCTCGCTTCTGATCTCAACTTGTGTGTGTGTGTGTTTGTGTGTATGTGGACAGTGTTACCATGCAACAGTAAATGAAATTCATATATCGCTCATCCTGCAGACATTTTCATTGATCGATTTGGAGACATCGCACACACATAGCCTTCAAGAATATTATATTTTTCCCATTGTAATCAATTGATTTGTTATAGATTTTATATATTTATTTGTATAAGTTATATTGCCAAATTCAATTACAATACATGTGTAACAATACGATTATGTAATCTCTACCATTAAAATTACTGAACAATTTTATTAATTGTCAGAAACTCACTAAACTCCATGCTTATGTTCATTAATCCCCTCCTTAAACTAAACAAAAAACCAAAAAGAAAAGTTAACAAAGCTACAACCAGTAAGGCGCCGTGTTCGGCGATGAACGAGCGAGCTTGAAGCTATCATATGTAATCAAACTTTGTCGTAAATGCATTTGTCTGCGTGCATGGGCAAAGTTTTCTGCTAAATTATAAGAAGGCATATGGCACGTGCCACGTGCCACACTGGGCACTGACATGATTCGGCATGGTCTCATTCGCGGCAGGAAGGATTGGGCTACCCAACAAAAAACACATGTTAATCGGACTTATGGTTCCAGAGATATAAGCCTCTGAAAAACGGGTAAAAAGTGTTTTTCGAAAAAGTAGGAGGGCATTTGGGACGTGCCACGTGCCACAGTGGGCACTGACATGATTCGGCTTAATCTCATCCGCGGCAGGAAGGATAAGGCTACCCAGCAAAGAAAACATGTTAATCGGACTTATGGTTCCAGAGATATAAGCCTCTGAAAAGCGTGAGCACGGCCGGCCGGCGGGCCGCTCATGCTCATTTTTCTAGTAACACCAAGTATGAACTCAGTCGCTATCGCTCGCTCGTAAAAACATATGTGATTATATATGTTACTCAATAATTGAGAAATAATTCGATGTTGTATAAATTGTACTGCTTTTGTAGTTGTAAGTTCTTTCTTCACAATTACGAAAGTAGAAAAATCGTATTTACCGAATCGAAATATGTATATTTCGATTAACCTTCGATCATTTAACCTGCTCTGTATATTTCGCTATAGCAAAGCTTGAACTTCTCAAAACGATCTTTTCTCTAGTAACAACAACAACAACAACAATGTATTTTTATAGCGCTCACGTAGAAACAAGCGCGAAAGAGACAACAATGAGAAACAACAGTACACGATTACAAGATGTGAGAAAAGAAGTAGAAAATTCACAGAAAGGGACAAAAATGGAGATAAATAAAATAAAAATAAATAAAAACAAAAGTAATTGTAAATTAGAGTCATAGGGAAGCGTAAGGTGTAAGAATGCGAAAAATGGGATGAAAAGATTTAGCAAAAAGATTTTTACGAAGTGAGGAGGAAAATCTATTAAAGGATGAAGAGGAAGTGATTGAGGAAGGAAGATCATTGTAGACCCGAGGCGCATAGAAAGAAAAGGATTTTGCGGACCAAGGTGACTCGTTGATAGCGCGAGGACAGGATAAAGGACGATGAACACGAGAATTAAAGTCATTAGAAGAAACTAGAAGATCAAAAAGATAGGACGGGGAAGAGCTATTGTGCAGAATTTTATATATGAGACAACACAGCCGAAAATGAATCCTAGGAGTGATGGGAAGCCAGTGGAATTGGAACAAGAATTGAGAGATATGGCGGCAAGGAGTAGGATGGAGCACAAAACGACAGGATTGATTAATTATTTTTTGAAGGATTTTCAGGGATTTGTTGGTAAGAATGTAGTGGAGTGAGCTGCAATAATCAAGACGAGAAAGAACAAGAGACTGTATTAATTTAATAGAAGAAGGCTGGTCTAAGCAGGATCGAATAGGGTATAGACTGCGTAAAATCAAACGGCAGGTGCGCGAAATAGAGACAACATTGTTTGAAAAGGACAAGTTGGAATCGAAGATAGCACCCAAGTTTCGAACAGAGGAAGATACAGCGAGTGGGAGCAATGGAGGAGAAATGCGCGGAGGATGAAGGATAATAACTTCAGACTTAGAAGTGTTGAGAATGAGGCGACGAGAAGTGGTCCAGGACGTAATATCAGAGAGAATATCATTGAGAAGAGTGGCATGAGAGAAAGGACAAAGAATTAGCAGTTGTATGTCATCGCATAAATATGGATAGGAATGTTGTATTTACAAAGGACAAGACAGAGAGAAGACATGTAAAGATTGAACAGAGTAGGACCCAAGATAGAACCTTGAGGGACACCAGAAATAAGAGAAGCAGATTTTGAAACAGTTGAATTGAAGTTTGCTGAAGAAGTGCGACCAGAGAGATAGGATTTGAGAAGAGACAATACTGACGAAGACAGACCCACCTAACCGAGTAACCTACCAATCTTGATTATGTTATATACTTATGTTCGATTTTGAATTGCACACACCGATCTATGTTTTTTATACGCAATAGTACATTATTCACACATTACATTATTCACCCATTACATTATTCACACATTACATTATTCACACATTACATTATTCACACATTACATTATTCACACATTACATTATTCACACATTACATTATTCACACATTACATTATTTACACATTACATTATTCACACATTACATTATTCACACATTACATTATTCACACATTACATTATTCACACATTACATTATTCACACATTACATTATTCATACATTACATTATTCAAACATGACATTAGTCACACATTACATTATTCACACATTACATTATTCACACATTACATTATTCACACATTATATTATTCACACATTACATTAGTCACACATTACATTATTCACACATTACATTATTCACACATTATATTATTCACACATTACATTATTCACATATTACATTATTCACACATTACATTTGTACACACATTACATTATTCACACATTATATTATTCACACATTACATTATTCACACATTACATTATTCACACATTACATTTGTACACACATATAAATATATACATTATTAGTTAATATGAGATTAGAGCAAAATATAGCGAAATCTTGACCGCGAAGAAGATGTGATGAAGTTGAGAATGAAGAAGAGAAGATGATGATTGAAGAAGATGATTTGATAAAGATGCAAACATGAAGGAGAGGACAAAAACACTACAAATAACACACAGAAGACATATTCACACTCATTCAGAAGTAGACTGTTCTTGATGTACAAATAGTGTTATATACACGTAGTAATGCAAAAAAACTGTTTTTTGGTTGCGGTTTTTTAGGTTTTTTTTGTTTTTTGTTTTTTTAGAATTAGCTCCAATTGTCATCGGATGTTGGATTTTAGTACATAGAAACGTGTTTCATTGACGTTTTGTACATCTTTACGTGTCTTTTTTTCAAAGATAATTTGATAATAGTTTTGTTTTTTTCGAGGTCGCATCTCTATATACACATGATCCTAGCAGCCTGGGGGCATTCAGCCTGGACGCCATTATCCTCTCACTGCCCGTTGCACCAATCAAACACACACACACACACACACACACACACACACACACAGGCCGTGGCGACAGGATATCCGGCGGCGCCCCGCCGAAGAATGCACAGAAAGAGGGAGAGAGCAGAAGGAGAGAGCGAAGGAGCGAGAGATCATTAGTGGAGTACAGAGTGAGTGAGTGAGTGATATCTTGCACGACGCCCCACAAAATTCACACACACACACACATGCACTGACACACACACACACACACACTGACACACACTGACACACACTGACACACACTGACACAAACACACACTGACACACACTGACACACACACATGCACTGACACACACACACACACATAGACACACACACACACACATACACACACACACACTGACACACACTGACACACACAATAGCCAGATAGTGGTGCATTTGCTCGTAAAAGTGGCGCTTTTGACGCGTGCAGAAGCACACAAGGAATGACACACAAAGAGAGATGGAGAGAGAAAGAGAGATGGAGAGAGAGATGGGTATAGAAGAGAGATGGAGAGAGAAGAGATACGGAGAGAGAAGAGAGATGGAGAGAGAAGAGATATGGAGAGAGAAGAGAGATGGAGATAGAAGAGAGATGGAGAGAGAAGAGAGATGGAGAGAGAAGAGAGATGGAGAGAGCAGAGAGATGGAGAGAAGAGAGATGGAGATAGAAGAGAGATGGAGAGAGAAGAGAGATGGAGAGAGAAGAGAGATGGAGAGAGAAGAGAGATGGAGAGAGAAGAGAGAAGAGAGATGGAGATAGAAGAGAGATGGAGATAGAAGAGAGATGGAGATAGAAGAGAGAAGAGAGATGGAGATAGAAGAGAGATGGAGAGAGAAGAGAGATGGAGAGAAGAGAGATGGAGATAGAAGAGAGATGGAGATAGAAGAGAGAAGAGAGATGGAGATAGAAGAGAGATGGAGAGAGAAGAGAGATGGAGATAGAAGAGAGATGGAGAGAGAAGAGAGAAGAGAGATGGAGATAGAAGAGAGATGAAGATAGAAGAGAGAAGAGAGATGGAGATAGAAGAGAGATGGAGAGAGAAGAGAGATGGAGAGAAGAGAGATGGAGATAGAAGAGAGATGGAGATAGAAGAGAGAAGAGAGATGGAGATAGAAGAGAGATGGAGAGAGAAGAGAGATGGAGATAGAAGAGAGATGGAGAGAGAAGAGAGAGAAGAGAGAAGAGATATGGAGATAGAAGAGAGATGGAGAGAGAAGAGAGATGGAGAGAAGAGAGATGGAGAGAGAAGAGAGATGGAGAGAAGAGATATGGAGATAGAAGAGAGATGGAGAGAGAAGAGAGATGGAGAGAAGAGATATGGAGAGAAGAGAGATGGAGATAGAAGAGAGATGGAGATAGAAGAGAGATGGAGATAGAAGAGAGATGGAGAGAAGAGATATGGAGAGAGAAGAGATATGGAGAGAGAAGAGATATGGAGAGAAGAGAGATGGAGAGAGAAGAGATATGGAGAGAGAAGAGATATGGAGAGAAGAGAGATGGAGATAGAAGAGAGATGGAGAGAGAAGAGATATGGAGAGAAGAGAGATGGAGATAGAAGAGAGATGGAGAGAGAAGTGATATGGAGAGAGAAGAGATATGGAGAGAGAAGAGAGGTGGAGAGAAGAGAGATGGAGAGAGAAGAGAGATGGAGAGAAGAGAGATGGAGAGAGAAGAGAGATGGAGATAGAAGAGAGATGGAGAGAGAAGATAGATGGAGAGAGAAGAGATATGGAGAGGGAAGAGATATGGAGAGAGAAGAGATATGGAGAGAGAAGAGAGATGGAGAGAAGAGAGATGGAGATAGAAGAGAGATGGAGAGAGAAGTGATATGGAGAGAGAAGAGATATGGAGAGAGAAGAGAGATGGAGAGAAGAGAGATGGAGATAGAAGAGAGATGGAGAGAAGAGAGATGGAGAGAGAAGAGAGATGGAGAGAGAAGAGATATGGAGAGAGAAGAGAGATGGAGAGAAGAGAGATGGGGAGAGAAGAGATATGGAGAGAGAAGAGAGATGGAGAGAGAAGTGATATGGAGAGAGAAGAGAGATGGAGAGAAGAGAGATGGAGATAGAAGAGAGATGGAGAGAAGAGAGATGAAGAGAGAAGAGAGATGGAGAGAGAAGAGATATGGAGAGAGAAGAGAGATGGAAAGAAGAGAGATGGAGATAGAAGAGAGATGGAGAGAGAAGAGAGAAGAGAGATGGAGATAGAAGAGAAGAGAGATAGAGAGAGAGAAGAGAGGTGGAGATAGAAGAGAGATGGAGAGAGAAGAGAGATGGAGAGAGAAGAGAGATGGAGAGAGAAGAGAGATGGAGAGAGAAGAGAGATGGAGAGAGAGAGATGGATATAGAAGAGAGGATAAGATGACAAAGGCGATTGGTGTCCTGTTTTATTCAGCTCTACAAATGTTTCTGCCAATTTTCACTTTTCAAACTTGTCACTTGTCATATTTTAATTCGCAATTTCTCTGGAGTTTTCTCTGCTTCAGTTCGGTATATCTGCTGCAGCTCAGTGCAGTGTAGTGGACGAACAAGACAGCCAATTGGACACACAGCGACATCATCACCAAGTTGGCCCGGCTGCGTTTAATGGATTATCACCTGGCACGTGGCACAGTTGAGTGTTCACGTGGCGCCACGTGGCATGTGACACGTGGCGCCACGTGGCGGAGTGCGTCACACCATTACACCATTACACCATTACACCATAGCGCCTGATCATACCGAGTGTAACTCATCCTCCATACACTCCTCTCTCTCAAGCCGACACACACACATACACACCGACACACACACACGTGTGCGTTCGTGCGAACACGTGAAATTCCCAGCGTCTGAGGTTTGGGCACAGTGCTGGGGACGGGCGCATAGTAGACGCACGTGCAAGTTGGTTCTGGGACCCCTGTCAGCTAGCCGTAGAACAGGGACGTACAACAGTATGGCACAGTGTAATGTGTATACATCTTCTAATTGACTGGAATGTAGTGACTGCAGCGCGTGTGAATTATCAGAGTATAAAATACACACATAAACACACATGTACACATATATACACACATATACACATATATATACACACATATACACATATATATATACACACATATACACATATACACACACATATACACACATATACACACATATATACATCGGCGTAGATTTGTGTCGAGGCTCGGGGGGATGACAGCCATCATGCATTATTGTTCAAAGTTGACTCAGTTGGTCAATTGCATGAGATGCTCAACTATTTTCAGCCTATTCAATTACAACACACACATATACCTCAATGAAAAGTGTATTGCGTAGTATAATTGTTTACATTTTTATAATTTCTTGCATTTTAGGCCTATTGTCATTTGCCTTCTATGCTTAACTTGATGATAATATACCCAATTGAACTGAACTCAGCAGAATTCTCGGGGGGTATAATTACATATTCATACCCCCAGCAAATTTGTCGGGGGTATATATACCCCCATGCACCCAGGATTTACACCCATGCATATATATATACATTCAGACACATACACATATATATTAATCCATATACATACACACACATATATACATATATACAAATATAACAGGCTGTATATATAGGAGGTATGTGTTTACATGAACAACTTATAACAATTCAAGCAGATTAATTGAGTAATCAAAGGACAATTAGCACGTATACACGACAAAAACAATTAAATTTGGAGAGAATTAATCTATGATCATATACTTATTGTAATGTGATCAGTATGGGAATAATCACGTGCAATGCCAGACATATAATCCTTGTTTTATTATATAATACATGTCAGATGCATAAGGATAAAATTATCAATCGATGAACGAAGAAACATCATGACGAGGTATGAAGTTGTTGAGAATCTGCTCCCGTTCATGCGGCGATTTAGTCAATCAGTTTTACACGCAGGAATCATAGTCGCTCTTGCAAATCATTGCGCCAATGCCGGTTGAGGCGCGGTCTGATTGCAGACACTTTTGTAGCGCCTGGTAGCACTCCTTGTTGACAACAACACTGGGGTCCACCGGAGACGACACAGGTACCCCGCCAGCCAAGCATGCACAGAGAACCAGAACCAAGATAATCGCCAGTATGTTCATCTGTAGTGGCCAAACACACAGACACAGACACATACAGTATGGGAGATTCAATTTAATAGTCTTGATTATTATAAATACTCATTTTAATCATTTAAAAACCCAAGAAATAATAATCGAATTTATACCAGGTGGTTATTAGAATTTTATCAACTTACAAAATATACTCAATCAATAGAACACTTTTTTTTTCTAAAATTAAACATTAAATGTTCATTTTTAACGGTTAAATAATCTATATATTATACACAGAAAAAATGCAATCCAACATTGAATACCAGGCATGCAATAAGAACGCTGATTATTCACTAGACGGAGGTGCCCCGTGAAGTCAACTCATCGAGCGCGTGAAATTGAAATTCAATTTCAATGCCAACGAACTCAACCGAAATTGAGCTCAGTCATCTCTGGCAGTTGATTGCTTTGCATAGCTAGTGATTGTGAGATTCTGTGCATCTATGAGTGGACAGTATGTTGTTTGCTTGTTTAATTCTTAATTGATTAATTGCAGCAGCTTGTTGTTTGTTATTGATATGAACTCTTGAAGTGAAAGGTAAGTTCCACAAGCAAATTGATCTTGCAAAGTTCAGGCTGTAGTTCAAGTATTATTCTATTGTTATTGTCGGGTAGGAAATTTTCAGAAGTAGTTTATGGAAATATATAGTAGTTTAATATAAGTAGTTTATGGAAATATAGTATCTTATTAGAATAAATAATAGAGGATATGACTTTGATAAAAATGGCTTTCAACCAGTCAGTTTCTTGCTAGCATGACTTTTTACCGACAAAATGCACTCAATATCAACGATTTACTGAATATAGTGATATTAAAATTCAGAACAGGGATATATTTAGTGTATAAATTTACTTTTGCTAAAGCAAATGAAGCGATGCCAAAATTTGGTTTTATATAAATATACAGTTATCGGTTTCAGCTTATTCATATTTCTTACGGTGTCTATTAGAAAATAATTTATATTAATGCAATGTATCACTGGCGAATCCAGAATGGGGCTCAAGGGGCTGAAGCCCCCCAAACGTTTCCATCAACTCCTCATAACCAAGAAGTTCACTAAAAGAAGTCAAGAAAAAAATATTTCTGTAGAATTTGTTGATATAAGCATTATCGCAAAGACGTTGCATAGTAATGCATGTACATGACTGATCGCCCCCTAAATTCAGCCCCCTAAAACTGCACCCTAGATCCGCCATAGCAATGTATGCTTATTTGTACAATATTTTAAAACGTAAATAACTGTTGGATAATATCATTGAATAAAAACGTAAAATTTGGATGTGTAAATGGTAACTGATATTACTTGGCACGCTCTTCTTTTCAGTAAATAAACAGCACAGGATGAGTCAGTTGAAAGTGAAGTACCACCAGCTGAAAATAGACATGTTTGCTCTGTACCGAGCCACCATGGATCACCGTGGAGTGAAGGTGTACCAGGCCGACCAAGCACTGAAGCGTATCTCCGGTGCTGAACAAGATAGTGGCCCAGCTCCGACTGATCACTCTTCAGCCGATGCTACAATACATCTGCCTGCAACTGATGCCGATTATGTCCAGAGTTTGGCCGACATGGAGAGTCGTTTTCAACTGGGACCTTCCAGTTACCGGGGTCGGGCTCGTCGTCTAGACCGACTGCCTCCGCCAATTCCTCATTCCCGTCGTCGCGCCCTGCAGATGAGCGAAAGCCAGTTGGCTCAGGAAGACACGGAAGACGTTTGTGGGTCAGTGAATCTACCATCTTCTTCGAAGTTATCCTGGCCGCTTGAGAAATTGCAGCATGGTCGCGAACTGGACGCGGGAATTTCCGTGCCTGTGATTCGTTGCTACCGCTGCACTCAGCGCTTTGACTCGCCCGAGCATCTTTTTCAGCACTGGAACGAAATGATCAACTGTCGAATTGTGTGTTTGTTCTGCCGGGAATGTTTCGTCACCAACTCAACGCAGGACAAACACGAGCTTCGCTGTGAACTCATCAAATGTGTTCACTGTCAATACGAATGCAAGACGATACAAGAATACTCCGCTCACATAACACGCTGCGATTTGCCTGAGGAGTGTGAGCCAGTGACAACGTTGAATGCTCCTCTGATGTGTCCATACTGCATGAAGACCTACGTCACATTCACAACGTTCAAGAATCACATAAATGACGACCACGAAACCGAACACTACACACGATTCGGAGTGAAGGTACTGCGCAAATACCGCACGGACAACAGCGTGCAACGATGCAACAGATGCAGCCAATGTTTCTACGACTCGGAACTACTGCGACAACACCAAGAAGCGCACAAGAAAAGAGAGCGCCATGCATGCCGAGTGTGCGGCAAATCATTCCGCAGTATTGCCACACTAAAACAGCACATGCTCATTCATGGTAAGGTGTATCAATTCAAGTGTAGCCTGTGCGATAAAGGTTTCGAAAAAAACCGACATTTGATGAAACACCTCAGCACAGAACATCAGCACGAAATTATACCCTGTCACACGTGTTCGAATCAGTGTTATGGCTATGCTGATCTTATCAATCACCTAAAAAACGAGCATGCAATGAAAAAGTACACATGTGACGTGTGTCAGTGTAGTTTTGTCTTGAAACGGGAACTTAATCGTCATGTGTTGACTCACAAAGATCATGCGTCATTTGATTGTGAACACTGCGGGCAATCGTTTCTCACTCAACGCAAGCTGCAGTTTCACCAGAAACGTGAACATGAGCCAGATGATCCTCCATCTGACGTAAATGGCAGTCATGAAATCTCGTACGATAGTTTCCAGTCCAAGAGTCCGTCGGCCTATCGATCGCAGTATGAATTTGTCGAGGACAGCAACCTGGACGCTGTCAACCAGTATATACCGGTGGATGATCAGACGGGCCTGTCCAACGCCAGCGGTTATCATCACTTCCAACACCAGCAGCCACAAGTCCAAGAGCAAGAGCGACATCAGCAGTTGATGATGTTGCAGCAGAACAGCTTCCCAGCCGATGGCCACCAGGAGTGCTTGAGTGCAGACAACATTGTCGACGAGATGAGCGCTCTGCAAAGCTACCAGGTGTACACCAACACCAAGCAGCAGCTGGTGGCTCGAAGTTACAGTGAGGACGGCCGTTCATTGCACATTCCCATCCATGTTGGCGACGGCTGCTTCCAACAGCAACAGGCCTTGTTGGATCTAGCACCTGTGACCGCCCTGTCGTCCTCCGAGTCGGCGTTCTCTCAGCCGCAAGTGATTTCATCCTACATGATGCCGACAGAGCTGACTACCATTGATGACGGCTGTAAACCCGTAGCCACCTGGGACCTTCATCAAGCTCAGCCTCAACAAGCTGGCGTGGACGGTTCACTCTCTTCCTCTCTCGTGTCTACTGTTCCTATGATTGCTCCAATAGCGACCCACAGCGACGGAGCGTTTCATCCACCAGCACCACAGCTGAGCTTGCCGACGAACGACCAGAATTTACCAGTAACATCGATCAACTACACTCAGTATCCCGTGCCGACGCTGATGGTTCTCGATTGTAAAGGTGACGGAGAGATTAACGACAACGTCACCGCGGCCGCTGCTGGTCTTCAAGTGAACAACATCACATATCCAACGAGTACAAGCTGCTGCTATCCTGCAGTGAACTACCGCCATGTCACTCAAGTCACAGACACGGACCCAGCCAATCTGTCGTACAGCATGTATACGGGTGATGGAGAGGAGGAACGGAGCGAGTCGCAGCAGAACCCCATCGTCTCAGCCTTGATTGCCTCACAGGCTTGTGCGACAAACTTTGGCGACTTGAAATAACACCGAGTTCAGTGAGAAATCGGTGCTTCACCACAATGAAACAAGGCTGACTCGATGCCTTAATGACGAGCTAAATGAACGAGATATACTGGCATTTCTACACCGCCTTTTCCCGTTGTTGATGAGTTAATTTTTAACCCAATTTCAATTGCATGCTTGTTTTATTATTACTTGAAACACTTGTTATCATAGAAGCCATATATTCTGGTGATAATTCAGTCAAACCCATCCATTATCCACACGTTTTTCGCACACTAAAAATTCAGCTATATATTTGGTTACCACACATACACACACACACACACACACACACACACACACACACACACACACACACACACAACTATTGGCATTGCGCATGCATTTGTACATTGTTGATGAAATTGGGTTAGTCTGTGTTTTGTTAGTTTGTTGATATATTTTGCGTTACATTTTGTTCAATATTTCACCACCAGCATGCTTGTGTGTGTGTGTGTTTTGTTAGTTTGTTCGCTCGAGTTTGCCACAGTTTGTGTGTTCGAGTGCTTGTTGTTCATTCGCTTTGTTGTTATTCAAATGCATTGAATACACAAACAGAAAACAGCGACTTGAGCATAGCAAACATATTAGGCATAAGAATACTGTTTCAGAACATAGAAACTAGAGCATCTCTCTGAAGGTCCATGACGATTGCATACATGAAATTTATACTCTTCCTATTTGACTTTAACATATATTCTGATATATATCAATATTTATTAATTTGACATTTCACGATCGTCATAATCGAATAGAAAGAGGTGAAATGAGTAGAACTTACAAGATGCATAGTTGAGTTCTGGTAGAACGATGTACCAAGTTGTCTTCAGTCAAGTTGTACAGCGTAAGTACGAGCAGATTTGCCACAACCACTGTTTATATACTCACACACCGTCCGTTTCATTGACGCAAGTTTAGTCGAGCGACAACGACAGGGGTGTGTACGAACAAGAACCACCATAGCTGACACACGAATATGGGAGATAGACACAGAGAAACACACAGATTGAAACCCCAATGCTGAACGGAACACTTGGCGATTGAGAAGTCGTTACTAAGATGCGACACATGACACAAAAGTCGCCACAATGAACAATGCTCTAGACCCGATGTAAGTGCGCGTTTGACCTTGTACGCTGACCTAGAAATGCCCTTCGTTTCAGGACAATAATAGAAAGCAAATTGCAAACAGACACACACACACGTACACACACACATACACACACACACATAAAATTTTTAACGAGCAAACGTATATTCATATTGCAAAAAAACGACTCCAACGACATAAGATTGGAAATTAATATTTTTCAATCGACGTCATCGTAGCATGCACACATTGAGTGGTGCTATTGTCCATCACGCACGCTCCAATGACACACACACACACACATGCATGCATGTGCAATGGAAAATTACTGCTTCGCAGAATTGCAGATTGCACAGGGTGAAAAGCAAAAAATCACCTTGCAAGTGTATTCACACATGCACAAGCACGCACTCAAGCAAACTCACATATTATTATGCAATCAAGCAGGATACAGTGACGTCTGGGATTGGTAAGAAGCGAATGTCCCAAACGAATGTCCCATGTCCCAAACGCATGTCCCATAACAGAGTTACACCACACACAAAAGTATTTCGAACATTAATTGCATATTCTCCAAGCCGCTTCGGTATGAATTCATTTGATGGTGACTCTGTTTATATATATATATATATATATATATATCTCTCTCTCTCTCTCTCTCTGTGTGTGTGTGTGTGTGTGTGTGTGTGTGTGTGTGTGTGTGTGTGTGTGTGTGTGTGTGTTTAAGCTAAATATAACCATAATTCTGTAGAATTTGTTGATATCAGCATTATTACAAAGCATATTCGCACATTATTTTGTGTGTAAATATGTGTATATATCATTGAAAAATATACCCCACAAGTCATGACCTTCACACGCTACCTAGTCACTCATATAATGATTGAACCCCCCTCCCCCCCTTAAATTTAACTTTGGATCTGCTAATGGTGCTGCTCATGAACAAATTAATCATTTTTCTTCACGAACACACATGCTTACATGATATATATATATACGTGTTTGAAGACCCAAGTGAACAGTCTAACTCGAGAAATGTACGGTTTATATAGATGTCATCTCCCTTCGCTTCTTTCCCCAGCTGTCACAGAAAAACTGTTTTGAGATCCATGAGACCCAAGTACAAGTGCAAATATGCAAATACGATGAGTAATTAACTGACTAGCTGCCATTGTTCAAGAATTAATCGAATATTATCAGGCAATTTTCTTTGTTTTTCACATTTCGCTCAGAGTACACACACACACACACACACACACACACACACACACACACACACACAAACACACACACAGAAAGAGAGAGAAAGTGATGGGGTTTTCAGTGTTCACTCAACCAAATATCAAATTATGACTGATGCAAAAATGCAAAATGCAAAAACACGGTGTCATTGACATTCGCCTTGAACTTTTCCCACGAGCTCGCTGCTACGAGTATATTTGCAAAAAAATAAAACGAAATTTGGCGGTCACCTCAAGTTTACATACACCCACACACACACGCACTGACACACTGACACACACACACACACACACTGACACACTGACACGCACACACACATACACACGATGCATTGAACACGGTTGACCTCTGTAGGACATTGTACTAGAAAAACTCGATGGTGTGTTAAACTGGTTTCGCGTTGTCAAGCGGAGGTCGATGTTAGGTCAGCGTAGGGTCAGTATTATATCAGTGTTTATATTGTGAGTATATGATATATATATATATATACAATATGACACAATAGGAATCAAAATTGCTTAGTCATAGGGTCTTCGGTCTCAATGTAAAAGTCATAAATATCAACCTTCACAGGATATTCAAGTACAGAGCCGTATCAACAGCCCCCCCTCCCCCGACGGGGGGCCCGAGTGTTTAGGGGCTATGTTGTCTCACACATGATATTTAAATTTGTTTTATCTATAATATCTATAATGTGAGCCCTCAAAATTGGCTTCACTCATAAATGATGCCAGATTTGACCTCGAGCAGAATTAGATTGACACTCTTCATGCTGTCATACGAACATCTGACGAATTATCAGAAGCAAATTTACCTGCATAGTCACGTGCATATGATTTAGACTAGCTACTTCTGATAAATTGACAGCAGTTTGAATAAAATTCTATCAGACATTTAATAGCGGTTCAGAAGTCAATGCGAGATAAATAAAGGTCAGATAAATGTCAATAACAGGCAAATATTGCTTGCTAATTCCGACAATATAGAGCGCGGTGCTTTTAATCAGCATATACTGGTCCATCTATAACTGACTCACCTATAACTGCGTTACGTAACCTCTTTTCACTAAAATCAGTCAAATTATCTAAAAGACATGAGTAAAGTGCAATCTCCTTGGAAACAATGATAATTCCCTCTTATGAAATCAATAAAATACAAAACTAAGAAAATTTTATAAGTCAAAGTAGTAATATAAGTAAACCCCTAATTGATTTTTTGAGGCGCCGGCAACGCGCAAGAGCCAATTGTGATGTATCTGTTTTTCGAAGCATTTTCCTTGCACTTAAGCGGTGTTTCGTGTTGGGCTTCACATTAACATCTAGGGTATATTTTTGGTATTTTTTGCTGGTGTTATTTATACTGTTCGTTACTCTGTGTTTTCTAGGTTTTACTCGCGTGGCTGTTTAAATCTAGTGTCTCCATTTTTCATTATGCGATTTAATTGCCGAGAAATTAGGCTTACGTCTTTCACAAATAATCTGAATAATCATACTTAACTAATCTTCCAATGTTTTTTCAAATAATTTATTGATTTAGTTATTTGGAAGTGTATATTCTTGTTCGGACGTGTCGGGTTTTACAAAGTTCAATGTGAAGTATTTGTTTTTTTCGCTTGTTATCCCATTGATGTACATTATGTATTCAACATGCTTCCACTCTGTCAAAAATCACTGGGGATATTTTTCAGGTCCATCAGATTGTTTATCGGATGATGGTTTATTATTTATTGTTATTTATTTATTATTTTCTTTCCGACTCTCTTTCTAGACTTTTTTCTTTTCGAACTCTGTTTCTCTCTGAATCTTTTGGTTGGCTTCCGGTACACATGAGGACACCTTAGGGTGGTAATAGTGCACTTGCACTCTTCCCCCATGCTACTGGATTTGCCTGTAATTATTAATAATAATAATAATATATAATTGTTGGGTTTTCTTGTGTCGACGTGACGCCCATTATGTTGTAGGCGCGTTGCTGTTAAGATGGCGCCTGGCAAGCACAAGATGGCGCTCTATGTGGGACAATGTCTTCCCTGCTTGCTGCCTAATATGGCCAAGGTTGTCGTGAAGACTCTGCGTCTCAACGAGATCATTCACGCAGTCAGTGTCTTTCTCTTGTCAGGTGTCTTTCTCTTGTCCCTCTCTCTTCTCTCTTCTTCTTTCGTCTCTCTTTCTTCTTGTCTTTTACCTCCTCTTCACTCTCTCTCCTCTTCTTTCCTTCCCCTCTCTCGTTTCCCTCTCTCTTTCTCCATTATTCTCTTTCTCCTTTATTCTCTTTCTCCTTTATTCTCGTTCTCCTTTATTCTCGTTCTCCTTTATTCTCTTTCTCCTTTATTCTCTTTTCCCTTCTCTCTTTTCCTTCTCTCTCTTTCCTCCTCTGTTTCCCTTATCTATCTTTCTTCCTGCATGCAACTTTGCCGTCTGCACTTCTCTCTAATCTGCTCTTTTCCATTATTATTAATATTATTATTATTATTATCAAAATCCACTAACAATGAGATGAATCCATGATGAGCTTGAGCGCTATTTATCGCATATACTGTTTATAATGTATATACCGCAAAAAATCTCTATTTTCCAAATATTCCCCCGTAGTGCTGTTCTTATCGAGATTTGATATCATGTCTGTGTGTGTCTGTGTTTGTGGGAACAGTATTACAGTGAGCAACAGACAGTGATGGCCGACAGTACAGAGATACAGTGTAGATCGGGCGACACGGTGCTCGTGCGACAAATCGCCGACAATGTCGACTTATCGTCACAATCGTCTGCCCCGCGCTATCACGTCGTCAAAATGGTGTATCAATGCGGCGACATCACAGATCCCCTCACTCAACTATCAACCATCGGCACCCAGTACAGGTGAACTAACTTTCTATCATTCTCTCTCTCATTCTCTCTCTCTCTCTCTCATTTTCTCTCTGATTCTCTCTCTGTTTCTGTCTCACTATCTCTCTCTCATTCTCTCATTCTCTCTCTCTCATTCTCTCTCTCTCATTCTCTCTCTCTCTCATTTTCTCTCTGATTCTCTCTGTTTCTGTCTCACTATCTCTCTCTCATTCTCTCATTCTCTCTCTCTCATTCTCTCTCTCTCATTCTCTCTCTCTCTCATTCTCTCTCTGATTCTCTCTCTGTTTCTGTCTCACTATCTCTCTCATTCTCTCTCTCTCTGATTCTCTCTCTCTCTCATTCTCTCTCTCTCTGATTCTCTCTCTCTCTCTCATTCTCTCTCTCTCTGATTCTCTGATACTATTATTCTCTCTGATTCTCTCTCTATTCTCACATTCTCTCTGATTCTCTCTCACTATCTCTCTCTCTATTCTCGCATTATCTCTCTCATTCTCTCTAGTTCTCACATACTCTCTCTCTCATTATCTCTGATTCTCGCATTCTATCTCTCTCTCTCATTTTCTCTGATTATCCTTGCTTCTTCGCTCTCTTCATTCTCTGATTTTCCTTAATTCTTCTTCACTCTCTTGTGTTCTCTGATTGTCTCTTGTCCTTATTTTCCTCTTCTTTGATTGTCTTGTTATCTTATTATATTCGTCTCATTGATTCTTTCTTTCTGTTATTTTCTCTCTAATCATTTCGTTCTTTTTCTTTCGTGTTATTTCATTTGCTCTTCTCGTCGTTATCGAGTTTCTACTGCTTCTCTCTCTTCCCTCTCTCTCTATCTTCCCTTTCTCTCTCTCTTCCCTCTCTTTCTCTCTCTTCCCTCTCTCTCTTCTCTCTCTCTATCTCTCTCTGTCATTATTCGTTGTGGAAATTTGGCAGTAACAATTTTCCGTGTGTCGGTGTATGTGTGTTGCATTTTTGCACTGTCGTATTGCAGACACCTGGTCGACTTGGAGAGCGAGTTGGCCGGTCCGCCTCCAGAGGGCGCCACTCGTCGTGCAGAACCGTTCAACTACGCCTCGAGCAAACAGCGAGGGGTTGAGGAAGGCAGGCGGGACTGGTCTCATCGTCCAGCCGAGATTAAACGACAAGACGATGGAGAATGGCTGCCTCATGAGTGGTGACTGTGTATGTGTGTGTGTATGTGTGTGTGTATGTCTGTACTGACTGATTTCTTGTTAATACATGTTTCCCGTGAATATACCATGTTTTGTGTTTGTTTGTGTTTGTGTTTGTTTTGACCTGAAAAAAGCGCCGTTTTTTCTCTCTTTTCTTGAGTGCTAAAATTAATTAGTGCAAAATCTCGTGCGAGACATTTTTCGGCCATTCTTCTTACACTGGGAATTCTCCCCGAAATTGTTTTTTTTAACTCTATGCAATGAGAATTATAACAGAAAATCACAATATTACACAAGTATGAGAGACATTTTTTGCAAGATTTCAATTTATTACATCTCGTGATTTATCTCTCCTACATGACCCCTCAGTTAAATGGGATTGTATTAAATTATTCCTTCAGTGTTTTGTGTTGATTATTTTTCAAATCTGTTATATATACAAGGTCGTATCAGAGTCGATTTTATGGTTGATTTTTCCCGGATTATTTGGTTGCAAGGTGCAGCGTTGATTTCGTCACGTGTATTGCACACCATTTTCGATTGCAGACATGTCTATGTTTTGCAACATAATGCAATAGCTGATTGCGAATTTATTCATATTTGGTAGACGTATAAAAATCACGCGGTCTTTCAGAGACACTGATCTTCAAAATAAATATAACTTTTGAAAATTCAGCCAACCATTTTTTATTCAGATATTTACAGATTCTACATATCAGTTCAATCAGTAACATTTAAAAAAAAATTCTAGTGCTTATTTCCTGAAATTATCTAATAATATTCTAAGTGTCTGACACTGTTACTTGATCTGTTGTCTCGTGCAATATGCGTGAGAAACGTGCGTGTGTGTGCGAGTGAGTGCTTCAAGATGAACGAATATCCAGCAACTCCATGCGAAATAGAGGACTTGTATCGCTGACGTCATCAACAGTAGTCGGAGAATCGCTGTATCTCCTCAACTACACAACAATAACACAGTCTCATATTGTATGTATGCACGTGGGTCTCATGGTTAATGAAAATTTTAAACAATTAAAGTTAAAACAATTGACAGTTTGACATTGAAAAATGTATATATTTACAATTATATATATACTTTTACGTTAATATTTATATAATTACGTTGATATGTATATATTTGCATTCATATTCATATATATAATTTACATATATATGTTTAATATTAGGATAAAAGGTATTTTCCCGAAAGAACAGATTAATTTGTTGAAAGATATTTTTTTAGCGGATTTATCGTGACATGTGACATTGTGGGTCTCTCACCTCATTATGCAATCCCAGCTCATATCAACACTACGTTGACATTTGCAAAATTGTGCAATATTTTATTGCGCAAAATAAATATTTGTTTTTTATTATTCTGGCACAAAAAATATAGAAATAAATCTATCCCATGAGAAGTTTGAATAACAAAAATACAAATATACCCCTTGGATTTGTGTTTCCATCCATCTAAACATAGCTTGGTTTATATTGAAATAGAGAATTTATTCACACATCAGTTTTCTGCTAAATCCATGAAAAATTGGATCAATAGCTCGTAAGTACTTGAGCATTATTTTTCAGCAAAAATATGGGCGCAAAAACATCATCAAGATAACTTTCTACTACTGTTAAGATAATTTTACACAAAACATTTTCTCAGAATAATTGTTGTTTAAAAAAAACAAAAGACAATTTCGCATACAAAAATGTGCATACACAAAATGGGAGTAAATTCAGATTGTCAAAATAAAAATAAAATGAAGAAAAACCCGCACTGGTAAACAACATTATGTATTTTAATGTGTTAATTCAAATATTTGAATTGGCCAAATATTATGCACAAAACCACACAGATACACAGTTTAAACGCTATATGAACATGCATTTTTTAATTTGCATTTGCAAGCCATATCTGTGTGTCTGTGTGTGTGTGTGTGTGTGTGTGTGTGTGTGGCTGTGTGTGTATGAGCGATATAGAAAGAGTGTGTGATAGATAGATAGAGAGAGTGTGTGTGCAAGTGTGTAGTTATAAATCTCAGGTGATATAGTTTGTTATTTACCTAGACGTTTCGTGTTTTATTTCGTATTTTATTTCGTGTTATGAACATGCACAACACGGATACACAAGCATGCAGCTCAGATATTAATCATATTCACAGCGAAATATCCATTTTAGCTGCGTCATTTTCGTAGCGACAATGACGAAATAGTGTGTCAGTGTATTTTCTCGTCAGTCACTAGAGGAATGTCAAATGTTGTTCTCATTTCAAACGCTAATCGAAGGTACATTTTGCAGGGTGTCATCAACAATGTGCAGCTCGCTGTTGCATATTCCGTCGTCTTGTGGTAAATCCTGCAATACCAAGCAGCAACAACACAAGTGTCACCCGGTCTAGACTAAATGTGTCAGGACTCAAGAACATTAAAAACTCTAATTTATAAATATATAAACGCTTAAAAAACGCACAAAAACGTTTCTATATTTTTCATAGATTTTAGGTTAGGTTAGGTTTAGCGTTCTAATGTAATGTGCTGCCTTTGCAGGAGGCGAGGGACTGGAAGAAATTCGATAAATCAAATTTTCTCAATCTAATGTTCTTGAATCCTTGAACACATTTAGCATCAACCGTGTTTTCCTCACTGTTAGCTTACTGTTCAAACGATGTATTCATTCTACACTACACACACACACACACACACCCACACACACACACACACACACATGCGATCTACCAATATTAAATGTAAAAGAATGATTATGCAAAAAATCTAGCTATACAAGCGGCTAGAAAAGACATCTTCTGCTTGTTTGCTTGCTAGTTTGCAAGTTATACAACTTGGGACTAGGCTAGAAAATCGAGGACGTATATTAGGTTTGAACTAATAACATTCTTACAGTCTTATTCATCCATCTCTAATTGTCGCATTTTCCCGTGTATAACAAACTGCTGTGTATAAAAGACCCTTATAATTGTTAGTGAAGAATTCTAGCGAAAAAGTTTTGTTTCACCAAGGGATATCTTTACTCATCATAGAAAGAATTATATTCCTCATCACTCTCATCAGAAATATCACCTGGAATCAGTGTTTCATCAATACCACCCATCAGTTCTTCGTCATCATCAGAGGAGTCATCAAAGGATATCTGTGATGACATGTTTCATCACAGATAAATACCTACTCCTTTGTTTATGAGAATGGCTGGCTAAAATGGCTCAAAAATGACTTTCTTATCAGTGGCGTATCCAGAGTGCAATTTTGGGAGGGGGGCTTAATTATGTATGAGTGACTAGGTAGCGTGTGAAGGTCATGACTTGAAACATTTTTCAACGATATATACACACACATGTGCGAATATGCTTTGCAATAATGCTTATATCAACAAATTCTACACAAATATGTATTTTCATGACCTCTTTTAGTGAATCTCTTGGTTATGAGGAGTTGATGGAAACATTTTCTGGGAGGGGGGCTTCAGCCACCTGAGCCCCCCTCCCCCTTTCTGGATGCGCCAAGAGTTTCTTATACACGGAAGACACGAGTTTTCTTATAGACGGTAGACTGCGGTAGCTAGCCACAACACTAACTAGATGAGTTATTATTTCTGCTGATACGAACACTCACCGAATCCACATCAACCACCATTTCAGCCGTCGAGACTGTGGTGTCCACTCTTCTCAGAGCAGCCTCGTGCATGCTCGGTTCCAGCCACGTGCAGCCGAACCGACGCACGACAAACACCAGAGGAACCGGTACCACAGTGAGAACCATCATCAGAATAGTGGTGGCCATTACAGATGTCGGGTACTCGGCAGGATGAAGCTCGTGCTGTTAGAATCAAAATTAGGATATCTTTACTAGAAAAATAAGATGTCAAAACTCAACGAATTAGTGACTCAATGACTCAATGATTTAGTGACTCAATGACTCAATGACTTAGTGACTCAATGACTCAACGACTTAGTGACTCAATGACTCAATGCATTGGTGACTCAATGGCTCAATGACTTAGTAACTTAGTGACTTAGTGACTCAATGACTTAGTGACTCAATGACTTAGTGACTCAATTACTCAATGACTCAATTACTCAATGACTTAGTGACTCAATGACTCAATGACTCAATGACTCAATGACTCAATGACTCAATTACTCAATGCCTTAGTGACTCAATTACTCAATGCCTTAGTGACTCAATTACTCAATGACTTAGTGACTCAATGAATCAATGACTCAATGGTTTAGTGACTCAGTAACTCAATGATATAGTGACTCAGTAACTCAATGACTTAGTCACTCAATTACTCACCTATTTTATCTGCCGGTGATTTCATATGAGATCACTTGAAAATGATCATATTTTGTAATTTCTTTGTGTGTATATTTACACACATATTAAATCATTTGACTATATTTATCAGCAACACTTTTTAACGCAATATTTTCTCAGAAAATATACTTAAATTAACTTATATATAAACAGCTTGAAAATATCAAAATTGCTGCACTCAATATAATTTGGGGGATAATTGGGTAATAGTGGCACATTAGGTAGGTTCATGGAGATAGCAGCTATGTTTTTCATAATACTTGCCGTCTTCTGTAGTGTGATCGTTTGCAATGAGAGATTGTGTGTCTGAGTGCGTGAACATGTTAGTGTGTGTGATATTTTTTTTTCAAAAGACACTGTATTTTACTGTATTTTAACTGTATTTTAACACTGTGTGTGTGATGGTGTATGGTTGAATTGTGTACGACGTGCGAGAGTGTGTGAGCGAGTGTGTATAGTTGTGTCGATGTGTGTGTGTGTGTGTGTGTGTGTGTGTGTGTGTGTGTGTGTGTGTGTGATCCAAGTGTGGTGGTGTTGTGACCTCTTGTAGGCGCGCGTCGGGCAGTGATGTCCACGCGCGCCTGTCTGAAATATATTTTATTCTCTTTCGTTTACATCTTCCCATCCTTGTTTGCCTTGTCTGGTGTTATATGTCACCTCCTTTTTGTATCCTGTTCTCACCTTCTCCTCGTTCCACACATCGTAAGTCTGCGGCTGTGAGATCATTCTGTACAAGGTGCCGCTAACAATAACGATTATGAGGAGCGGCGCGGCGAACTTCCACATCACCAACCAGTAGATTCCTGGTCTCCAGCCCGTCATAAACTCAATGTCATCGCAAAATCTGATCCACAAACGCGCGCAGAGAAGGAGAGAGAGAGAGAGAGAGTATGAGAAAATTAATACGTTATCAAGAAATCTTACATCTTAAGTCCTTATCATTCTGATGATATCATCTTAAGTCCTTATCATTCTGATGATATCATCTTAAGTCCTTATTATTCTGATGTATAACCGCAAATATTGAAAAGCAAAAAATCTTCACTGGAGGTCATTCTCAAACCAAATCCACGCGAACAAAGGAATATTTCATAAATATTTCTATTTTTTAAATAATAGACAGCTCTTCATAAATCTTTCCCATATCATTTCTGAATTTAATACAAACATTTCTGTTTTGCTTTAGAAAACGAATTAAATAGAATTAAACACATCATATGACAATTACACCCTGCGCTTTTTTATATATTTTTGTATGCTAGGGAAAATTCTTGAAATTTTCACCTTTTATGTCCGTAGACGTATGTGATGACCACGAGTTCACAGAACCCGACAATCACCAGACCAAATGTGCCGGCGTAGGCATCAAACAAACCCACCCAGTAAGACCCGGCCCGCGTGGTGAAAATAAGTCCAATCAGATAAGACACCCCACATAATACACCTGTAATATGATACCATATTTAGTCACTTTCATCATATATCATATATATTTAGCATCATGTCGCACAGAATACATATCAAACATTTAAAAACTAAAATATATGGGTATTTAGTCTTTGTTTTTGTTATTAAATATGATTTATTTTTGTCACATGTAGAGTGTGCGTAGGGACTGCATTATGAAGCTTATAAAACCTGCGTTTTTCGTTAAGCTACATTTTGGCTTTGTGCGCCAGTAATAATAATAATAATAATATCAAAAATAATTGCATTTGTGTATTTGCGAGAAGCCAATATATTTTCACATAGTGAGTAGTTACAATGTATAGAAAAACTCGCGAAGAAATCAAACACAAACACAAGAAGATGCAAAAAAGAAAGGAGAAAAACACAAATAATTACCAGTAAACACAAAAAACAAGTTTACAGAAAAATTTAAGAATTCGACTCCAAGTTGGCATGTATGTATAACATATGACCTCATGTGACCTCATGTGACCTCATGTGACCTTATGTGACCTCATGTGACCTTGTGTGACGTCATGTCACTTCATGTGACCTCATGTGACCTCGTGTGACCTCATGTGACGTCATGGATGGCCCACCGGTAAGCACTTCTTTGCGCATCTTGACCCTCAAGTCGAACAGGTTGGTGATCACTCCTTCCATGGTTCCGAACTGAGAACCCAGTCCCAGGGCCACCATCATCATGAAGAAGGCGATCGACCACAAATGAGGGGCGGGTAACAGCAGGATCGCCTCAGTGAACGCAATAAATGCTAGTCCAGGTCCCTGACTAATCTAATCACGTGAAACACAGACACAACGCATTAACAAACCATGTAATTATTTCTTGCAAGACAAACTTTTTGGTTTCTCATTCATTTTGCGACTCATTTCTATTAATTAATCAGAATATATTTGAAATTTATAACATTGGGTTTTTTCATGCGAAAATTCACAACCCACACGTAGAATAATTACATAATCAAATTGAAATTAATTAAAAAAAGAATAAAGAATACACTATCAAATGTTATGAAAGAGACTTCGTTTATGACATGCTATTAAATTTAAGGTATATTTAGCCCTGTTAAAATAGGCATATTTTGATTATTTGAAAGAAAACCAATAATATAATTTTTGTTAATTGATTTATGAATTCAATTGTGTATTTATTATAATAATATAACTGTAAGCAATCTAATTAATATCACACAATTAGTATTTTAACTTTTAAGGCAGCAAAACTACCTGATTGGTTTGAGTGCATTTTTGTATGCTGTCCAGTTTTAATGTCGATTCATCCAGGTGAACTGTCTCCCTAAAGTTACGAAACTCATCGACAGTTAAATTGCAAATTCCTGCATATTTATCTGAAATGATGTCACACAACACACTGCACACATACACACACACACACACATACACAATGAGTCATCTCTTCATTTTCCTCAACAGCGCTGAAAAATTCAATAAATTCAGTTGTACCAGCAAAACAAATGTTACAGGAAGTCATTAGCACCGACAATAAATGAGTTATCATTGATAAAAACACACATAGTTGTCCTGTTCTGTACGACGTTTAGCTTCCCACTTGGCAACTCTTCCATTCCCCACCAGACAGGGGAATTACCCACACACAGGTGATTCAGTGGGGCTTTCAGGTGAACAAGCCAATTAAGTGAAAAACTGATACACAAAATGTAAGACCTAGTATTTAGTGAGACATTTACTGGAGGCATTTTTGTGTGCGGATTATCCAAGCTTACTTTTGCAGGCAAATTTGTTGTTCAACTTCTGCTTTGTGGCCCATCACTGCGAACACATCCACGCTAGCCAGAAGGGCGGTGGCCACCGTGATGACGCACATAAAAATCGAGTCGAAACGACAGTCATTCTTCACCGGGTTGTAGGAGGCAAACGCGATCAGAGATCCGAAGCCCAGACCTAGCGAGTAGAAGACTTGAGTAGCAGCAGCCATCCAACACTCGAACGAGCGTAGGGCCTGCATCTGGGCTCGCCATTACACACACACACACACACACACACACACACACACACACACACACATACACATACACACACACACACACACACACAAGACACACAAATATACACACACATACACACACAAGACACACAAATATACCAACACAAACTCACACAAATATACACACATATACACACACACATATACACACATATACACATACACATATACACACACACATATACACACACACATATACACACACAAATACACACACATAAACACACACAAACACACAAATAAACACACATACACACGCAAATACACAAATATGCACACTCACACACAAACACAAACACATATACACACAGATATACATACACACACAAATATACACACATGTACACACAAATATACACACACATACACACACAAATACACAAATATATATATACACACACAAACACACAACGACACACAAATATACACACACACACACATACACACACGAACACACACAAATACATAAATATACACACACAAGCAGAGACACATAAATATACACACACATACACACACGAACACACACAAATACACAAATATACACACACAAGCACACACACACACAGATATACACATACTCAAAGCACACAAATGAGGATTTAATGCTTAGCTAAGTAATTGGTCGAAATAAATGTTGAAATAGAGATAATATATAATTTAAATAATTTCACATGTTGTGACATTCGAGTTACATTCTATCCAGGTTTCTGGCAATATTTGTTTGTGCACACGTTATAATATGACAGATATAATTCTTATCTTTTATCTTTTATCCGTATATTTTTCTATACCATTTGCATTTTGAATTCATACAAATGAATTTTGATTGTGAACAAAAACCTTATATATATTTATCCTCATTTTTTCGTTTTAATTAAAAATAATAGGTAATTTTAATTGTAATGTTAGATTGAGTTTGATTAATTATTATTGAAATATGTTAAAAAAAATTCCCAATAATTATTTTAAATAATTAGCTAATGCTTTCGTTTTACTTAAAACGAAAAAATGAGAATATATATATACAAAAATTTTCTTCACAATCAAAATTCATTTGTCTGAATTCAAAATAAATTTGTCTGAATTCAAAATGCAAATGGTATAGTCTTGCTTGTTCACCCTGTATTCTGTATACTGCATATCTGATTGTCTCTTTCTGATTACGCGATTTATTTTTTCAAATTCTTACTTATGATGCCGCCATGTGTATGTGTATGTGTGTTTGCTTATGTATGCGTGTGTATGTGTATGCGTGTGTGTGCTCATATGTGTGCATTATGTGTTCTTTCTGTTATCACATGTTAATCTGTATCGTTGTGTTTGCTATTTTTCTTTGGTCGCGCTTGGGTATATATTAGCGCTACAAATAAATATATTGTTTGATTGAGTGATAGTAGGTTGAACAATGTGTGTGTGTATGTGTGTGTGTGTGTGTGTGTGTGTGTGTGTGTGTGTGTGTGTGTGTGTGTGTGTGTGTGTTGACCAACATCAGGGGTGATCATGTTGAGAAGTCCTTGACCAGCTCCGTGCAGGGTTAATGCTCGACACAAGAACGCCACCAGAATGATGTACGGAAATATAGCCGTGAAATACATCACCTATCAACATACAAATATATTACTTCTCGGCAAATAACTCCTTATCATCTCGCGACATGGTTGATTTCTGGTTGTCATAGCAACCAGCTTACAAGTGGCAAGACCATACATATACAAATGAAAAAGATATGAACGCACAAACAATTAAAAACGATAAATTCAGCAGTGAACAAAACAATAAATAGTAAATACATTGTTCTATTATTATATGCTTATATGATTATTTAATAATAATGTAATATTTAGCTTTGATTGAATTTAAATAATTAACGTATTCAAAGTAGTTTGATGGCGCATAGAATATGATAAATAATGCAAAATATGTGACTAGAGAAAGAGATAGAGAGAGAGAGAGAGAGAGAGATGGAGGATGAACCTTGCCACTAGACTGGATTCCCTTCATGATACACACGTAGACAATTAACCATGCCAGTAGTAAACATAAAGCCATGCGCCAGTTTATGCCTCCTAGCTCATCAATCGATTCGCTCGCCATCTGAGACTGACTGAAGAAATACCACGCTGTATCAGGCTGGCATTCTGTACTTGCAGAAGAAGATGCGGAAGAAACAGATGAGGAAGAGGTGAGATTGCTGTCCGGCCACGTAGGACAATCGCCGAATGGAAGCGAAGACTGTGGAATTCACAAATTTCCACTCATTTTCGTGACTAATCAATACGAATGCAGTAATGTGTTAAATGTATGTATACGTTTAATGTATACGTTTAATATGAATGTATGTATGTATACGTATGCATATGTATGTATATGTATATGTATGTATAGGTATATGTATGTATACATTTAATGTATGAATAGAAACGGTCGGTTTATACAAGCAAAAATAAATACGGTACGTATATTAGAAAAATGTGATTGCCTGCTTATAAAATTAAATATATTGTCAATTTGAATTATTGTATTTGTGTATTTTATATAATAAATATTTTATTATTAAATATTTATATAAAAATAAAACTGATTGAAAACAACATTGTATTTTTGGTCTGAATATGCGCAGTACAAATGTATTTTTAGTTTGTATTTGCGCAGTACAAAGGACAAATCCAAAATAGATTGAGCTTGGAATAAGATGCACCCGAATTCCTATCATTTTCAGGTGAAATATAAAAATGAAAGCACGATGCCGTGTTGCAGGTGGTGTTGCTATATACACACGTGTGTTTTTCACATATTCTTCTCAACAACAAAACGTACGACATATTCAAACAGCAGATTCTTTATGATCGCCGTGTGAAGATGAACAAATGGTGTTGCTCAGAACGGGAACTACTGCGCAGTTCATTGCAAGTTCATTGCACGTGAGCATGCACGTGCACACACACACACATGCTAACACGCACAGACAGGTTGAAAATAGCAAGATGTATCAGTGTGTGTGTTCTCTTATACACAAGCTTAACAGAGGTAGAAAAATGTTTAGATTTTTTAGGATTATTTTTATGTAGATTTTTATGTAGTTTAGGATCAAATAAATGATTGATTAAGATTCAACCCCTCTCTTTCTGTCAATTATGACAGCAAAAATATAAAAGTGGAATTAAAAATAGACAGTAAAAACATACATAAATTTACCGTAACAAATTTACAAAATGAGTTACAATTTTAGTAAGAAATGCACATACATGACAGAAAGTTAGCTGTGTCTGCTATTAAGAATCTATATTTCTTAAATGAAATATATTTTCATTATTGTAAATATCTGCATCAATTATATGTATTATATTGGTATATTTATTATGTATATAACAACAATTACATGCATAACTTGTAAATTTTAACTCTATTTAATTAAATTCACTCTATAAATTCATAAAGAATATTGAGAGAAGTGTAGGCAGCGAATGTTCACGAACTTTGAGGTTGTTTTTGTTATTGAGTGTTCCACATTGCACTATGTAGAAAAAAATTGCTTTGAAAATGTATAGTATAACTTCATAATCCCAATACGGTTTACTTATCTACGTATGTGGTTCTTAACCAATATTTTCTCTGGTTCCCCACTTCTTAATGAGCCATCTCTTCATTTTCCACACAACACGGTGCTGATAAATTCAATAAATTCAGTTGTTACATCAAAGTAAATGTCATTAGAGGTCATTAGAAACAAAAATATACGAATTTGAATTGACAAAAATACACACATAGTTGTCCTGTTCTGTCCGACCTTTAGCTTCCCATTTGACAACTCTTCCATTCCCCACCAGACAGGGCGATTCCGCACACACAGGTTAAGAACCACTGACCTACATTTAGTTGATAATTGATGGACTTCTTCGGATAGAAATTGATACAGCACCTGGAACGAGTTGAACAGGTAGTAGAAACACCAGCAGACGATGACGTTGTAGTAGAGACCGACCAGGAAGCTGGTCACAGTGGCTGTGATGCCTATTCCTCCGGTCCACGGGTGCACCTTGTTCCAAACGCCCAGGGACCCCTTGCGAAGTCTCTGTCCTATTCCAAGTTCTATGAGGAACAGCGGGGCTCCCTGGATCACCATCATCGCCAGATAAGGAATAAGAAATGCCCCTGTAATAAGAAAAAGATGCACACACACACACACACACACACACACACACACACACACACACACACACACACACACAGGTGATAATTAGTAGGACTGAACGCCCCAGGTATGTTTGGTCTCTCTCTCTCCTTCTATGTTAGGTTGAGTTAGGTTTGTCTAGTCAGGAAACAGAAAGAGGGTCGAGACTGAAGCGGGATCAAGCGTACTGGGGCCGCACCGTCCTTTCCTTCAATGAAACAATATACTGTAATGAAATGTAATGAAATGCACAAACAACAACAATATGGTTTCACAATAAACCAGCACGCGCGTGCAGACAAGTCACTCAATATTCCCCCGAAAACCACTTCACATTAAACGCAGTAACACCCAAACCACACCATCTCATGCACGACACTCCCCCGATTCATGATCATATCGCTCCGCAATACGCATACACACAGACATACATACACACACATATACACAAATAATGTACAACAAAAATTGCACAGATGTTTATATATACACACCACAAAACCATATAAACAACAACACACTCCGTGCAACACTGCACACGGCAACACTGTGTGCGTGCAAACGCTATTCACATACTCGCTATACGTTTTTTCTTCGGTCTTTCAGTATCCATAACGTTTCTGCAATGATAAATTCGAGAAAAACTTCGTAAGAAAAGAATTGCTTGCTCCCATTTTCCCAACACTTTTTTAATGTCGAAATTCACGTATATTTGTGTTTATAGCAAGCGTAAAACTTGAAATATTCCCCACTTCTCCCATTTCACCTTGTACATTGAATTTAAATATAATAATAATAATAATAAGTGTTGGCATTATCACAACACCTACCTCCTCCATATTTCTGCATCAAGTAGGGGAATCTCCACACGTTGCCCAGACCGACAGACATGGAGACACAGCTGAGCATGAACTGCATTTTGCTGCTCCAAAGCGCGCGATCCGTGGAGGCGCCTTCACCATCCACCTTATCTCCAGCCTTCACACAGGCCTCGGCGTTCTTGCCGCTTCCGTTATCGTCGAAGTTGAGCGACGAGAAGTTGGTCTGTGGAGAGTGCACGGTGATGGTTTGGCTGTCCCGAATCGTTCGATCACCGCCGTCCTCCTCTCGATTCATCTTCCCTAGCGACATGGCCAATCAGCTCCTACTACTTTTGATTCTTCTGTCTATCAAAATTCCTTCACCAACACACCAGCACACAAGCACAATGCTCTCGCAAGAGAGGCAGACAAGAAGGAGGGTCGATTCTGCTAAAGTAGAAGGAAGAATGTGAGGATGTTGAAGATCAGTGATTTCCACCGACACAGAAATCAGATCTCAAAGATTCTACAAATCCTGCTCAAGGATGAAGGAAGAAGATCAACTATTTTCCACAAACACACAAGCAAACACACAAAGACACGAACACACGGATGATAACTGGAGCCTACTGACGGCCGCACAGCTCAACTCCGACTGCCGCATGCAGTTTTCTGCCTGACAGGCGCGCTTGCTCCACTTGTAGGAGAACACCAAGAAGGACACGGCAGATACACCGAACTCAATCAAAAATGCACACACGCGCACGTGTGTGTGTGTGTGTGTGTGTGTGTGTGTGTGTGTGTGTGTGTGTGTGTGTGTGTGTGTGTGTGGCTACTGCGTCGCCAAATTCACGCCTCCTGCCAGAAGTCAACCAGCCATATATATACATATATATATATATATATATACATATATATGACTGCTTCTTTTTTGACCGACGCACCTGATACACGTCACACTATTGGCCCGGTATGAGATATCGCCGAGTGTGGCATGCACAGACACTCACACACACACACACTCACACATGCACACTCACTCACACACACACACACACACTCACACACACTCACTCACACATGCACACATGCATAGCCACGTGTTTGTGTCGGATGGAATAGCATCGCGTGTCTAACACTCTCAACGCATTCGTATCCTGTCTAGGTTATTCTTTTATGTCTTCTATAGAGTGTGCGCTTATTGTGGATGCACATTTAACATATACACACACACACACACACGTATATTTATATACGTATACACGCATTCATTTTGGATATGTAATTATATGCGAATTTTTGCTATTTTTAAACTTATTATATTTTTTCAAACTCCTTCTAATTTTTTACAATATATATTGTGTGTGTGTGTGTGTGTCTGTCTCACTACGCGCGTGTGTGTGAGTGTGTGTGTGTGTGTGAGTGTGTGTGTATGAGTGTGTGTGTGAGTGTGTGTGTATGAGTGTGTGTGTATGAGTGTGTGTGTGTGTGGCGTGGTTATTGGTGACCTTGGCCGAGAATGGCATGGTGCCAATTATTAGCGTGTCACATAGTAATGAGTGCATACAGTTTAAAATGTCCCCCTCTCCCAATATGAAGCACAGGTATTAGACACCGAAAACTGTCGGTACAGTGTTTAAACACACACTGACACACACACACACACACACACACATTTCATTACATTAAGACATATATATAGCGCTTTTCACCCGAAGGTCTCAAAAGCGCTCACACACACATGCACACACTCAGGCACAAGACTCATACACACACACACACACACACACACACACACACACACACACACACACACACACACACACACACACACACACACACACACACACATAAGCTCGACGTATTGTTGTCTTATAGGTTCAGTTTTTTTGTCTATATGTGACAATATACTTAAATTTACCCAAAAAATTACAAAGAGGCAATTTATTTTTACCGACACCCATATTATCATATGGGCACAAATCTAAATGAAATTATCCAAGCATAGAGCAAATATTGGAATGATAATTTAGTTGAATACGCAATGAAATATCAGAATAAAACTATGCTCTTTTTCAGTGTATTTTTATTTCGACCACATAGCAAATCTTTGCCAACATTCACAGTCACAATTATATTCACAAAATACACACACACACACACGCACACACACTAACACACACTAACACACACTAACACACACTAACACACACTAACACACACTAACACACACTAACACACAAAAGTACAACATGTAGCTATTATTACAGTATTATCACGTGTGACATATATTTTACTGATTTGACCCAACCTGACCCAGTAGCTTATATCACTCGCCGGCAAAAACAACACACACACAACAACAATCTGAAGTATTTTAACTTAAGCGTGTCTTAAGTAGTTATATTCAACACAGAAATACTAAGCATATATTGAATTAAATAAACAATTTGTTTTAACATATAAGTTAAATTTCACGTACTAAGACTGGTAAACACTTTTTAGGTCGCATTTTTAACATATACACACAATATATTGATTTATCTATTTGTACTGACACTGTCTACCTAAGAATAACCACAAACATTTGTATGTTCTGAACAAAAAAAGGAGTTACACCACAAAGGCACACACACACACACACGCTTACACGCACACACACACACACACGCACACACACACACACACACATACGCAAATTTGGAGCTATGGTTCGTGCTATTAAGTTTATCAAATTTCTTTCATTCTAACAAAATCCAGATTAAATATTTTCCTTTTATTCATATGTCAGAAGAATGAACTTTAAATTAAATTTTACTCAAATTTAACTTAGCACACAAATGTGTGATTTTTGCTAATTAGGAAATATATGAAATTAATCAAAAATAAATATATCATCAGGCATAAACACACTCAAATACATTTTGATAAATCATTTTGAGGTAATTAATATTCTTGAATCGGTTTTTGTTCTAATTCGCGTCATAAACATGTCAAATATGGGTAAAAAGGGAGCGATGACTCAAAATTATTTCATCGAGAAAAAACCACATGAACAAAATATATAGAAAAAACACAATTTTACAAACATAATTAGAAATGTCTTGCTGGTGAAGACTGCAGACGAGATGAATGACCTGACTTCGTGATTGTGACCTGCAGGTCAAGGTCATCACCAGAGGTCATTGACACACACACACACACACACATACAAACACATACAAACACCAAACAGCTGATATTTGCACTCCAGTGAGGTCGAGACCAATGACCTTGATGATGGTGTGATGATGACCTGTCCTTTTGTAGAGGTCGTTGACCGTGAGGTCATTGACCCGAGGTTACTTAGTCGTCGGCAAGTTCAAAGTGGAACGCCGTGGAGACCTCGCTGGCGGTGGGAGGCCGAGGAACTTGTGACAATTGCAACTGTGATATTGACGTCACCGTGTTGAGGTTGCTGTAACCACTCTCCTGGATGGTCTCCAACTCGGTCTACACAACAACAACAACAATAATAACAACAACAACAACAACAACATGAACAACAATAACAACAATAACAACAACACAAACAACATGAACAACAACAACAGCAACACAAACAACAACAACAACAACTACAATAACAACAACAACAACAATAACAACAATAACAACAATAACAACAATAACAACAATAACAACAATAACAACAATAACAACAACAACAATAATAACAGCAATAACAACAATAACAACAATAACAACAATAACAACAATAACAACAACAACAACAATAACAACAATATCAACCATAACAACAATATCAACAACAATAACAATATCAACAACGAATGTATTACGATAGACTCACGAAAGTGTCACGATTTATTCACGAATAACTGAGGAATAAATCACTATTGATTCACTATTTAATCAGGGAGTGTGGTGGGATGACTTACCTCTCCCATTGCCGCGCCCACTTCCCGGCCTATGATAGGCAGTTGGGAAGATGCCGTCTCCACGCGCCTCAGCTCTGGCCCGGCCGATCTCACGTTGGCCCTGCCGCTCGCCGAATGACCGCGCCACAAATACTGACACTTTCGCACAATGAATACGATGAACGGAGGAGCCACACCGCTTATCATCAGTACATAAGCTACGGTCATAGCAAAGTCTGGATACTCCAGTAACACTGTCTCTCCCTGCACACAAGCACACACACAGACACACACACACACACACATACACACATACATACACACACACACACGCACACACACACACACACACACACACACACACACACACACACACAAAGAGGAAAACAACAAATTTGATTATGAATTAATCTAGTCATTTGGAAAGTAGTGTTTTCACATGCTGTTGTGGCAAATGCGCTTTCAGATTATCTCTATGAGTATGTGTTTTAATAATAATAATAATAATAATATTATTATTATTAATAATAATAATAACAATAATAATAATAATAATAAATATATAACGTGTGTGTTTGTTCGCACCAGTTCTTTATCCCATGCCGGGTATTTGGGGCGGTTGAGGAACTGGAAGACAATGGACGAAATAAGCACGACGAACATGAGAAATGGAGACACGTACATCCAGCACAGTCGCCAATAAGCTCCTGGCTTCTCTCCTGTCATCTCCTCAATGTCTAGCGCAAATCTGACCAAAATCAAGGAAAAAAAGTCTTAAACACCATGTATATATATATATATATATATATATATATATATATATATTTATTTGAAGCTCTCGACATATATGAAGAGAGAGAAGAAAATACAAATGACTGCCACTTTAGTCAAACGTTTAGGTCTTGAGACCTTCGTCAGCGACTGATCTGTTTATAGTCACTGACGAAGGTTTCAAGACCGAAACTTTTGACTAAAGTGGCAGTCATTTGTGTTTTTTTCTCTCTCTTCATATATATATATATATTGTCTTTGTATGTCTAGAATGTGATAGCACATTTGAATTGCTTAATTATTAAGTATATTGTTTAAGTTTTAATTGTAATCAATATTGTTTATTATATATTTTATTAAATTTAGAATATTTTCTTTTCAATCGGTATTTTTTCTCAAGGTGTTATTCGTTTTGAATTTTTTTCTTACGTCTCATATTTTTGCTTTATAATTGTATATTTCTATGGCAATAATAAATAATATAATAACAAGATAAATTCACAATTTTTATTCAACATATTTTGTGTGCAACAAATACCATTTTGCTCTTCAGTCAAAACTTGTCTGTTCTCGTACGTGTGTGTGTGTGTGTGTGTGTGTGTGTGTGTGTGTATGTATGTTCTTACCGAGTTGTTCTTACCGAGTTGTTCGCGCAGGAATGAGTCAGAAACTCGTGTCTCCTGCCTTCCAGAGATCAGTTGTTGCTGTTTATTGAATCATATTAATTGTTGTTGTTGTTTATTGAATCATATTTATTGGTGTTATTGTTTATTGAATCATATTTATTTGTGTTGTTGTTACTTATTGAATCATATTTATATTTATTGTTGGATGTTTCTTTTTTGAATCATATGTATTGTTCTTGATTGTTATTTATTACTTATTTATTAATATTTATTCTTATTTATTGATGGCTGTTTTTTAATGAATCACATATTTATTGTTATTATTATATTATTTATTGAGGAACGTGGGCGGAGTGACATTATGGATTGTTATCGGATGATGGTTTATTATTTATTGTTATTTATATATTATTTTCTTTCCAACTCTCTTTCTAGACTTTTTTCTCTTCGAACTCTCTTTCTCTCTGAATCTTTTGGGCGCTTCCGGTACATGGGGCCACCTTAGGGTGGTAATAGTGCTTGCACTCTTCCCATGCTACTGGATTTGCCTGTAATTAATAATAATAATAATAAAAATAATCATAATTTTCTTTGAATTTACTTGTTGTTGGCTGTCCTATTATATTTTGCGGTATTCTATTCCAAAATCTATACTACGTTGAGGGAAACTGTACTTCTTTATATCTTTTTTGGCTCTACTTTTTTGAAGACTTAGAGCATGTAAACGTGTGGAACTGGTCGGCTGGAACAGACTGGTATTTTGAATATTTTCTTTGCCTGTCATCTAGCTATATATAGCTATCACATCTCCTCTGACTCTTCTTTCTTCTAGTGTAGAAAGGTTCAATTTTCTCAGTCTTTCATTGTAGCTTAAATGTCTTGTCTCGTGTGATATTTTTGTAGCTGATCTTTGTACTTTCTCTAGTTTTTCCTTGTGCTTCTGTAAATGCGGACTCCATATTGTGACAGCGTATTCTAGAGATGGTCTAATGATAGCTATTATTAACTTTCTTAACATTTCGGCGTTGATATATGTGAAAGCTGTTTTAATATGTGCAATTTTGCAATTTGTCTTTTTGACTATTTCGGATATATGGTTTTCAGGAGACAGCTTGTGATTCATTATTACTCCAAGGTCTTTTTCTTTTTGCAAATCCTGTAATGGTATATTATTCATGATGTAAGAATAGTTTGGTCTGATTTTACTAGTCCCAAATCGTACAATTCGACATTTGTTTGTATTAAATGACATTTGCCAGTGATCACTCCACATTGATCACTGTGAGTGTGTGTGTGTGTGTGTGTGTGTGTGTGTGTGTGTGTGTGTGTGTGTATGTGTGTGTGTATGTGTGTGTGTGTGTGTATGTGTGTGTGTGTGAGTGTGTACTTTTTGTATCCGTAGACATAGCTGACGGCGAGCATCTCAAGTAGAGCAATGAACAGAAGACCCATGGTGCCTGCGAACGAATCGAACAACGATAGCCAATACTGCCCAGCTCCCGTCGTGAATATAAGACCGATCAGGAAACATACCAGACACACCACTCCTTCAGCCCACGTGCACACACACACACACACACACACACACACACACACACACACACACACACACACACACACACACATGAAAGTGCAGGTGAGAAAAATGTACATGCATTCATCTATTCTGTGAAATGAAACTTGTAGTATGTGTGTTTGCTAGCTTGAATTCTACTAGTTGAAGTAACCGTTGTATATAAACCACGTGAAAATGAATGAATTGTTGAAATTTTTGTGCAAGAAAATATATTCGAGCCGTCTTACTCATAGTATGCTTGCGTTTTATAGGATGAATGTTTGAGATGTTTTAACGTAGATATGATAGAGTGGAATAATCGATAGACCAGTGGTTCTCAACCTTATTGCAGGTACTGAGCCCCTCAAGTTGCATACATATATTCATCTAACTCTTCGTGTTTGAAGTATTCCTTAGGAAATATAGCAAATCACCTACGATCAAGACAGTCACACAAGAACCACTAAAGGTTAAAGGTTAAAGGCCTAAGTGACAGCTGCTACATGGGAAGAAGCCGAAGCTTATGAACACACAGGTGTGTCCCGTGCAGCTCGCTGCCACCGCAGAACCGACCCTCTCCACGCTATGACGCCACAAGGACGGAAGACGTATTAGAGAGGGCCACCTCCCCAGAATGAATGACACAACACATGACTGATATCTGGTACCATTTGCTGCTGGGTGGACAGTTGCTGTTGGATTATAGAATTCGCCCTAAGAAATTCCCCTCCGCTGGGATTCAAGCCACGGACCTCCCGCTTGTGAGGCGGGTGTGCTACCACTACACCACGCAGTCCAACGTAAATACAAAGAGAGAAGTAGAGATAGGGACAGCGGAAGAAAGGTGGAAAGACGGCCACACACCGCTGAGTACAGACTTGGACACTCCGCGGAACACTTTGAGATCAAACACCGTGGTGATCACTCCCTCCATGGTTCCAAACTGTGATCCCAGTCCCAGTGAGATGAGCATCAGAAAGAAGCAGATGGCCCAGAATGGCGCCCCGGGCAGTTCAACGATGGCCTGCGTGAAAACGATGAAAGCCAGTCCCGTGCCTTCTGCGGCCTGCAGTACATACACAAACACACACACACATACACATGCTTTGTTTACCATCTTTAGAACAACGTAGGCTAAGGGGCGACTTGATTAATATTTTTAGACATAGAATAGGTATGCAAAAGTTAGATAGGGATGATTGTATAGTTTGGGATAATTCAGGCAAGGAGGGGTCATGGAAAAAAACTGAAAAGGACTAGATGTTTGAGAGATATTAAGAAGTATAATTTCCCATATAGGTGTGTTGATGTCTGGAATCAGTTAGGGGAGAATATTGTAGGGGCTAATAGCGTAGGAGCATTTAAAGAAAGACTGGATAGTGTGAAATACTGGGAATTTCAAGGAAGATAGGTTAGAGGGTGGGTTGGAGACAGGACAGCACGAGCATAGCCCATCTCCTGTGGCAAACAAATAGCTGAGTACACACACACACAACATTGATGTGTTGTCAAAAGCAAGAGATTTGCTCCTATCTTGAACTAGTGAAAGAAATGAATTGAAAAGTGAGTCAAAAGCGCTTTGATACAGAATGCACGTGTTTAGTCACCTGGTTTAGTTGGTTTTCCAGACTACAGTCATGCATGGGCATGTTTTCAGTTCCATTGTGAACGAGTTCGTGTCTGCCGGCAAAGAAAAGCTTGCTTCACATCAACATCATAGCCGAATATATATTCTTTAAAAATAATACCCCATCCCTTTAATTTCTTAGTAATTTTTGTGTTTTTAGTGATCTACTTTTGTTTTGTGTGACCACAAATATGAATACATTGTTGTTTGCCGTTTGGTTGCATGTATCTGAGCTTGTGTTAAAATTAAATTAAGTTTTTGAGACATGATGATTATCCTTACACTCTGATAATATATTTATTAATATAAATATAATATATATATATATATATATATAATGTTAGCTTACTGGTGGATGCATTTTTCGTGGTTGAGCACAGCTTTGAAACCGAGCACCGAGAAAACCACGACC
>OU696592.1:6272926-6290426 GCA_916048095.2 Sacculina carcini | reverse complement strand
GGTGGTAATAATGCACTTGCACTCTTCCCCCATGCTACTGGATTTGCCTGTAATTAATAACACTGATATTCATACTGTATATTATACTGATTATAATTAATAATACTGATATTTATACTGTACTGTGTATTATATATTTATAATGTAATTAATACTGATAATAATAATAATTATGATTAGCTGACCTCCTCCGTTCTGCTGGCACAGATAGGGAAATCGCCAAACATTTCCCAATCCAACAGCATAGCCAATCACGGACAACATGAACTGCACTTTGCTGTCCCAGGCAGGCCGATCCTTCTGCACTTTCACTTCGCCTACCACGCCATCAGCGTCGGCAATCTGGATCGGGTCGAACTCGGAGTTTCCAATGCCCGACAGCTCGGAGGCCAAGGAAGACCCCGACTCCGAAGCACGCATTGTCCCTCTCAAATATCCTTCCGCCTCACAGTACAGTCTTTCACAGAACACGCGGCTGAAGAACTCGAGGCTGTTTTGCTCGGACACACTCACACTGACACGCACTGGAACGCACACAGCATTCGCGCGTCGAGATCGACGATGCGCGCGTGCGTCGTTGCCGACGAATACTGCGTGCGCGTGCGTCGCCCTGTACGGCACTCCTGTTTTCACTGTTAACACTGTGTTGTACGTTTCCTCAATGAGTATGTGTATGTATGCGTGCCTGTGTATGCATGTGTGTGTGTGTGAGTGTATGGAAGGGACGAGTGGGACCACGTGGTGTCCCAAATTCAGTCAGGCTTAATCCGTTGTCTGTCTGTCTTCGATTTCACACCGAATCTGTATGTGTGTGTGTATGTATGTGTGTGTGTGTGTGTGTGTGTGTGTGTGTGTGTGTGTGTGTGTGTGTGTGTGTGTGGTGAAGCAACCTGTCTGCTGTGAAATCGATACACTGCCACATTCGTGGCAAATTATTCGCACAGACACGCGCACATTTCATTGTTTCCGCTTCCTGCATCCTGGATGCACTCAAACTTGCAATAAACTTTTTTTCTCTTCTGGCATTTATTTTGAGCAAAATTTTTTGTTCAATATAGTTTGTTCGTGTAAATAGATGAAACCGCTTTCTTTTTTTTGTAGATACTCCTGCCAGTATGTGTCTGTTGGTATCAGAGAAAAGGTGTTTTTACAACGGAAGAGCACACCTGTCTTCGTCAGGTGGCGTTGAATCAGATTGCAATCGTTCTACTGGCATAGTGGGCACACTGCCAAGCTTAGCTGCGTATGAGCGAGGCGATTGTGTGCGATTGTCGTTTGTATGCGATTAAATTGAAAGTACGTTGTTACAATTATCACGCGAGTTGTGCATATATATGAAGAATTTGATTTTGTTGTTGTTGGATTTTTTAATTCCATGGAGAGTCTGATTGTTGTGTTTTTAGAGAGCTGTTGTGGTTGTTGTGGTGTTCAGTGTGGTGTTGTGAGCGCGCGTGGGACAATAATGTTCCCGCGCGCCCGTCTGTGAATATATATTTATTGATTTGTTTCTGGGGCTCTTATTGAAGTTATATTACAAGAATAGGCGTGTAAATGCTGATATATGTGGATTTTTGTATATATTTGTGAAAAAATGTTAAGAAATAAGATCGAAAACGAATAGATTTTTTAATATAGAATTTTTAAATAGAATTTTGGAGCAGTTGTTGATAAGAGGATCTCAACTATAAATTTATTCTCAATGCAATATTAATATATTTGAATATTAAGAATGAAAAACATTTCCAGAAAGATATTGAAATAAATATAGCAAATTGGGAAAAATGGACATTAGACAAAATAATTAAAAAATTCTTGCAAGTATTTAATATCGACTTAACAGAAGTCTTGGCTGAAATAAATATAGCGCATTCGACAGTCAAGCAAAACGTGATTCTCACGTAGTGTTGAGGTAAATTTTTGTATTTCTGATGTTTTTCATTGCTTTATCACTCTTTGGATTAGTAGAATTTTTATTTTTGTTTTTACACATATTCTTGGTTTTCTAGAGCGGTATGCCGTTGTCTGTACTGTTGCGTCTGATATTTTCTAGATGTGACATGCAAGGATGCCATTTTTTAATTTAGATCTTAACTTGAGTTTTTGTTGTCGGAATGTCTTCGTATTCGCTTAATCGTTCAACAAATATTTTGAAATTACTAGAAATTCGTGTTTTTTATTTTTGTATCATTCATATCGTATGTTAAGTGCGCACCAGCATGGCTATATGGCGCCCCGCTAGGTGCAAAACTACAATTCGGTAACTCTCAGTAGACTCAAGTGGAGGTTTTGATGAACCAACCTTGGCTTATTTTGACCGATGTAATAATCGTTTAGGGATGGTTTAGAATCGTTAAATCGTAAATGTAATAATCGTTTGGTTTAATTTGACCAATGTAATAATCGTTAGTATAGTAATCGTAAATCGTTGTCTATGCCCTCTCGTTTTAGCATATACTTTTGTTTTTGCTTGTGTGCCTGCTTACATTTCATTTCTAGCTGATTTCTTTCTGGTCCCTTCGCGCCCTTGTATCATTCTGGCGCTATACGAAATACATGTTTGTTGTTGTTGTAGGGATTTCTGCTCATGATCGTGTGCATTGCAATGTTGACGTATATTATGATGGGAATGTTTAAAACCGACGTGGTTCTATCACGAAATAGTGTCATCTGTTGTTTTATTGGTAATTCGTTTAATTTGTTTGTGTGTATATCCTGATAGCTGTTGTTTTTACACAGCCGCGTTGCTGCAACACTATGGATCCCGTCAAGCTACAAATGAACATTCGTAACAATCAGTCTGACTTGGAGAGTTTTGTCAATGATCTGCACGATTGGACTGATGAGATGAAGCACAAGGAGACCAAGCCTCTAGACTCGAAGCAAACAACAGGAACAGCAGCCAAGACTAAGACTCCGGGGGCACCTTCGAGCACGCGCACGACGTCGGCTCACACTGTAAGCGAGGATGTTCGACTTCTCAAAGAATCCGGCAATGCATTTCTCAAGAAGAGCCAGTATTCCAAGGCAGTCAAACAGTACACGGCCGCTATGGATCTTGACGCAACGTACGCCGTTCTTCCGGCGAACAGAGCCTGGGCTCATATCAAAATGCAGAACTACAAGGCGGCCGAGCAGGACTGTGATCGAGCCATCCAACTGGACTCGAGCTATGTCAAGGCGTACCTTCGCAGGGCCAACGCCCGAAGTGAGCTGCAGAATGTCAAGGGAGCCTGCGACGATTTCCGTACTGTTCTCCGTTTGGAGCCAAATAATGTCGAAGCCAAAAGTGCGCTATCGAAACTGGAAGTGCAGTTGAAGCAATCTCCTGTGATTTCCGATCTTGTTTCTACTGCCGATACTTGTTCGTCTTCGGTGAATAAGTCTCAGGATGCGAGACCTGTGGATTCTGCAGGAAAGTCTGAGAAGTCTGCTTGCAAGCGAACTCGGGACAGCTCTGCCAGACAAAAATTGTCCAAGCAAGCTTCGTCCTCGAACGCAACCAAATCCAGCAACAATACTTTGAAGGATATTAAAATTGAGCATTTTTCCAACGACACTCAGCTGGAGCACTACATTAAGAGCGTTCTGCCACAGGGAACCCAACTGCCAACCTCTCTCGTCAGTGATTCTGGCCAGCAAGCCGCCCAAGGTTCAACTGTCGCCAATGGTTCGACGGACATCAATGGAAGTGGTAGCTCACAGTCATCAGACACCTCCGTCACAACAGACAGTCGCTCATCTAGAGGTGAGAAGGTAGAGTGTGACCAGACCGGGCACATTGCAGGTGAGAATCTCGATGCTGCTCCCCGATCTCCTGATGGTCACCATTCCGCTCAGCTAGTGGTTGAGCAAGCAGAAAAGACCATTAAACCGGAGCCGGCTAGGTGTTCATACACTGATGCTTCGAGCGGTAAAGCAATCGAAGTTTGTGCTCCGGAGGTGCGTCCTTCACCGTCCTCTAACTCGTCATCGACGACTGAAACAACGCCAGCAGCATCAGTCGTTAGCAGTGTCAAGGAGCGGCAAAGTGGCAACGGTTCCGGAGATGCCGTCTCCAAGGCAACCTTTTCGGACAGACCGTCTCCAGCGTCAACGAATCAGTCTGTGTTGTCACCTCCCACTTCATCCTACCAACTTCTCTCAGACTGGCGGCTGTTGAAATCGAGCAGGCCAAACCTTGCCGATTACCTGAAATCAATCGACCCTGGCCGCTATGTGGATATTTTCCGTGAATCACTGGATGCCCGACTTCTGGTGGATTTTCTGGCGTGTATGGAGATTTGGAAAGAGTCTGAGGCGGCTCCGCGACTCAACGCTCTCTCAAAAGTACGCCGAATCGACACGATGGTCATGTTTCTCGAGAAGGATGTGAGGAAGAGGCTAGTTGATCTGCTAGATAGGTGCGGTGCTTCGGGGCATGATATGTCACCCGCTTCTCGCTTGCGTCAACTCTGTTAAGACCAATAACTAATATATTTCACGTGGTTGTGATTTATGTACGCTTACACATGTATTCTCGCAATTTGTATTTGTATTGTTCACGTTTGAGTTGAGAAATACATTCGCCTCGATATTGTTCTGACTGGATTTGCGAGCTGTATGTGTCGTGTGTTCGCACACGCTAAAAACGACAGTTTATTTCGATGTGACATCATTTGTTGCTGGTTTATTGTGGCCCGGTTTGAGCTTGGCAACTGTCTGGTTTCTGAACTGAGCCAGTTGCAATTTGAGCTCCTTGATCGCGCTGTTCTTCACGTCGAGAATATCCTGATAACCACACACACACACACACACACACAACAGAACGTTACAGTGTATGTTAATATGTCGTTATGCTACCATGCTGTTAAACTTGACAGTACGTTGGTAAAAGTTAGTGGATATATTTCACACATGTTCGTTGATGAATATAGTTTGCGTGTTTTCTAATTTATCGTGTTTTTGAGCAGATTATCTCCCTTTCCTATCGATTCACTCCAACGTAATCAAAACATGATATTACTGAAGACTCTTGTGTTCCTTGCTCTGTATTCTTTCGTCAGCTTCTGTCCGAAATAGCGACCATGACGTTCACTACCTCTAGTTTTCTGTTGATCAACCCCAGTGCAGCAGGATCGAGGTTGGATGCTAGCAAGACTTCATTCAACTGCGCCTCCTTCTTCTCCAGACACTCAGCTAGCGCTGTCACCTTTCTCTCCAGCAGCACACTTCTCATTCCCGCCTTCTGGTGCACCTCGTTGATCGCCTCCACGAAGCGGTCGTACACCTGGGTCCTCTCCTTCTCAACCTGTACCAGCGGGCCATTTTTTTATTTGCAGTGTTTTTTCATTCAATCACCGAACGACTGCAACAGGAGCCAACCCAGGTGGATTATCGCTGCTTAAATTACAGCCGTATGAATACATCCAGCTAGATTGGCAGGACATTTATCATTTTGTGACTTCTCACGAATAACGTGGATAATGGATAATCTATCATCTTTTCTACTTTTTCTACGAATATTCATATTTAATTTAATTTCTACATTGAAAGGCTCAATCACTTTTTTGTCTTTGCTTATTTCCATGCCACACAAATGTAAATAACTAATGTAAATATAGATAAATTTTGTAGCCAGTGATCTTGTAATGTAATTCACTATAAAATTCACGATTTTCCTATTTCGCTACGAATGTTACTGTTACTGTTACTGTATACTGTTGATTGAAAAGATGGAGAGCTGCAGGTTAATTGATGATGTCACCTTGTCGTAGCGTTGTTCCAGAATTTCTTTCTCCCATGCGACAGCCTCGTGTTCCTTGGTGAGTTTTTTGAGACGAGCGCTAGTTTGATTGAGAAATCGTTTGTCTTTGTGATAATTCTTCAACTGTTTCTCCAGTTCGTTCACCTACAATGTACACACAATACTCTACAACATGATCATACTTGGTATTTATTCATATTCATTAATATTTATTAATATTTATTGTTGGTTATTATTTATTGAATCACATATTCATTTGTTGTTGATTGTTGATTGGAGTGGTATCGGATGAATATTGTTATATATTTATGATATGATTCTTAACTTTCATATCGCTCTTTCTCTCTATATCTTTTGGTTAGCTTCCAGTACACATGAGGCCACCGCAGGGTGGTAATAGTGCACTTGCACTCTTCCGATGCTACTGGATTTGCCTGTAATTAATAATATTAATAATAATAATATATTTGAGAACTACGCTTTTATTTTACTCATGCAAACCCACTTTGATTTCCTACCTTGTTATGTGAATGATTTTTCAAGTGACATTTTCAAATTGAACGCTAGTTTTTGTCTTTTGCTCTGTTCGTTCGCTTGCTTTTGCCACATATTATTGCAAATATAATTATATACCACGCCGGTGCATGTTGCCTGTGTGTGTGTCAATGTTTACTTGATCGCTGGCTGAGTTCAGTGACTGAGTGAGCTGTGAGTTGTGTTGTTCCACCACATTCATCTGCTTATTGGTCCTCTCCTCTCTCTTCTTCGTCTCTTCCAATTGTTCCTGTCCCTCGCACACACACACATACACACACACGCACATACGGGTGTGTGACTATGGGTGCATGTTTGGTCGATATACTTCTAGTTGTAAGGGCTGTGTTGGTCTAGATAGCTTCTAGTGTTGTATGACTGTTGTTGTACAATTAATTACACACTCATACATGTATATATGATTTTGTGCATGCTTTTATGGATAACACGTGACTGATTTTTAATTGTTGCCGAAGAAATTTCATTATATTTGATTTTCTCTCGTCGTTTTTGTTGTGCTCAAATTTAGCATAAAATTGTTGTTATATATTGGGCTGAACGCGGCTTTTACACACCAATAGATGGGTTTCGTTTGCTCGTTTTAATATGAAAAATATTTCTCAAATTTTTAGCACAAGGTTTTACAGCGTTCTAAATGTGTGTGCATCCTTAAATATCCTATCTTATCCTAACAGTGTGAGGTCGCACTATTTCCTGTGTCGCTCGTGTGATGGGGTGTCGATGGGAACAATGTAGGGCAACTTGGATGACCCGGCGATGACCTCTGACCTTGAGGGCGCTGATGAGTGCTAGGTTGTTGGCCGTGATCTGCTTGTAGTAGGCTTTGATCTGGTTGAAGTTGTGCTCGTGGTCACCCGTTAGTTTGCTTATATGAGCATTCTTGCGTTCCTCGAGTTGTCTCAGCTCCACCCTGCGTTGCAGCTGCAACTGTTCTCTCATCGACTCTTGTCTCTGCTCGTGCTTGGCTTGTGCATCGTGCAACACAGATTCCAGCTGTTGTTGTCTCTGTGATAATGCAGCTGCGTGCGACTGTCCCCACAACAACACACGGTTATAAGACACAGTCTTGCACTGTCTGCCACAACTCCCATTCATTCCGCAGACACTTTTATGCAGACGCTAGGATTTATTCCGGTGGGGGCTAAGGAAAAAGATGTGGGCGTTTGGCAAAAGATGAGAAAACACACTCGAAATGTTCACTATCAGGATTTTTTTTAGAGAACAAAAAGTCAAATTTTGATAATTCAGCCCCTCCAAACTCTCCTCCAAACTCCCCTCCAAACTCCCCTCCAAACTCCCCTCCAAACTCCCTCCAAACTCTCCTCCAAACTCCCCTCCAAACTCCCCTCCAAACTCCCCTCCAAACTCCCTCCAAACTCCTCTCCAAACTCCCCTCCAAACTCCTCTCTTGTCGCCGCCATTGCTTCTATGCAACATCATCAAGGTGAGAAGATTAAAAAAGATCCAACATAATTGAATCTCACTCCGGTGTGGAGTGTATTTACCAGTGGTTTTTAAATTGGAATGCTCTTTCAGGGGTGTGAGGATTTCTGAGCAAAATTGAAGAAAGTATGTTATTACATATGTCCTATATTTTTTCGTAGAAAAAAACTTGAAGGAAACATTAACTAACTTCAAGGTGTATGAATGAATATTGCAGGACAAGTTTTCTTATTACGTCGTTCGTATCCTTATGTTTTTCTTATAGTTATTAAGATTGTGAGAACTGACTGCTTATTTGAAAATAGAACGAATACTGAAAACGCTCAAGAACCACTGGTACCACATCTTAAGAACCATTGGTACCACAGCTTAAGAAACACTGGTACCACAGCTTAAGAACCACTGGTACCACAGCATAAGAACCACTGGTACCACAGCATAAGAACCACCGGTACCAAAGCTTAAGAACCATTGGTACCATAGCTTAAGAACCACTGGTACCACAGCTTAAGAACCACGCGTACCACAGCTTAAGAACCACGCGTACCACAGCTTAAGAACCACTGGTACCATAGCTTAAGAACCACTGGCACCATAGCTTAAGAACCACTGGTACCACAGCTTAAGAACCACTGGTACCACAGCTTAAGAACAACTGGTACCACAGGTCAAGCTACCACCGGTACCATAGCTTAAGAACCACTGGTACCACAGCTTAAGAACCACTGGTACCACAGCTTAAGAACCACTGGTACCACAGTTTAAGAACCACTGGTACCACATGTCAAGCTACAACCGGTACCATAGCTTAATAACCACTGGTACCACAGCTTAAGAACCACTGGTACCACAGCTTAAGAACCACTGGTACCACAGCTTAAGAACCACTGGTACCACAGCTTAAGAACCACTGGTACCACAGCTTAAGATCCACTGGTACCACAGGTCAAGCTACCACTGGTACCACAGCTTAAGAACCACTGGTACCACAGCTTAAGAACCACCGGTACCGCAGCTTAAGAACCACCGGTACCACAGCTTAAGAACCACCGGTACCACAGCTTAAGAACCACTGGTACCACAGCTTAAGAACCACTAGTACCACAGCTTAAGAACCACTGGTACCACAGCTCAAGAACCACTGGTACCACAGGTCAAGCTACCACCGGTACCATAGCTTAAGAACCACTGGTACCGCAGCTTAAGAACCACCGGTACCACAGCTAAGAACCACTGGTACCACAGCTTAAGAACCACTGGTACCACAGCTTAAGAACCACTGGTACCACAGCTTAAGACCCACTGGTACCACAGCTTAAGAACCACTGGTATCATAGCTTAAGAACCACTGGTACCATAGCTTAAGCACCACTGGTACCACAGCTTAAGAACCACTGGTACCACAGCATAAGAACCACTGGTACCACAGCTTAAGAACCACTGGTACCATAGCTTAAGCACCCCTGATACCGCAGCTTAAGAACCACTGGTACCACAGCTTAAGAACCACTGGTACCATAGCTTAAGCACCACTGGTACCACAGCTTAAGAACCACTGGTACCATAGCTTAAGAACCACTGGTACCATAGTTTAAGCACCACTGGTACCATAACATAAGAACCACTGATACCACAGCTTAAGAACCACTGGTACCACAGGTTAACCTACCACCGGTACCATAGCTTAAGAACCACTGGTATCATAGCTTAAGAACCCCTGGTACCACAGCTTAAGAACCACTGGTACCACAGCTTAAGAACCACTGGTACCACGGCTTAAGAACCACTGGTACCACAGCTTAAGAGCCACTGGTATCACAGCTTAAGAACCATTGGTACCACAGCTTAAGAACCACTGGTACACATACGAACACAAAATATGTGTGTTATGTCATGTTATCGGCCTTCTCTTCTCACCAGCTTCATGTTTCGCACGAGCTCTTCTTGTGCCAGTTGCTGATCGTGAAGTTGTTGTCGAAGATCGTATTTCTCGCTGCTGGTGACCGCCTGGTGGTGTGAGTGTTGGTTCTCGCTTTGACGCAGTTCCTCGTGGTACTCGCTCTTCAACCGACCTTCGTGCATTTGGTGTTCGTATTGGAGATGTTTGATCTTCTGCTGGAGGATGTTCATCTGCTTGCGGTGTGCCAGTTCTGCGTTCTCCATCGTTCTGTCGCGGTTACTGGACACAGATCGGTCAAACAATTGTCGATAGCATACATTTACACGTGCAAATTGGTGATAAATTGGAAGTTTCTCGCTTATAACATCACGTGATAACTATATACATATTTTAGCATGACTTACAGCGAAGTGAATTCTTTGAATTCTACCAGGATACTTATAGAAATTATCAGGTGAAGTGTTAGTTGTTTGAGTATCAATATTGAGTTGGTTTGTGTGTTTTGTTTTTTGTGTTTATCATTCTCCGCTGTGCAAGCAACCAAACATTTGGTCTTTGCGTTTCTAGCTACGGGTGGTCAATTTTTTCAATGCATATCAATACATTATATAAATATTGCTAATAAATGTACCCTGATTAATGAGTATGTGTTAATTTACATACAACACCACAAAATATTATAATTTTCAAGTGGGCTCGTATGATATGATCGGGAGGCAATGGGTTAATTGAATAATTGCAATGCTAATGATGTACCAGAGCTTGTGATGAGTGGTTATTTTCTGCTACGTGCTAATTCACCTGTTTGACGGCGATTTCTTACCTGAGATCAGTTCGCAAATCGTCCACTTGTTGACGCGATATTTCCCAGAATGTGTTTATTTTGTCGCGTTCCAGTTGGTGATAGTTTCGCTCCTCACGCTCTCGATTTAGCTCCTCCTTCACTCGCTCCAGATGACCTTCAAGCTGCTCCCGGGTCATGTCGCTGACCGCAACTCCATCGATGATTGTAGGACCTTTCTTTGCGCCTCCGCCCTTCTTACCGACCTTCTTTTTGCCCGCCTGGTAAAAGTAGGATTATTTGCACCGATAGGCTTGAGTTTTTCCCCCATTAATTCTTTGCTGATATTATTTAAATATGCCGTAATTCAAGGTTATAAAGAAGCAAAGTCGAGAAGCAAAATACTCAGAGCAATGATAAACATCATCGAACAATTTCGCCAGATCCACAGTTTTGGCAAACTTATCGTTTTATAACCATTTTCAACCATGAATTATTTTTGATTATACTCACCATTTTAGCTGTATCAATTTGAGCGAATATAAACCAGTCTTGCTAACTACAATGTTTGCGCAACAATGTGTAATTGGAATTTCAGTCTGACTTTGTGCTGTTTGTTGCCATGGCAACAGTTATTGACCAATCAACGAGTTTATTGACAAATACAAAGACGCAATACTAAACAGTGTTACATTTTGCATTAGCTTATTATACTTGCTTGTTCTTCGGTTTCAGAAATGTTTTTCAATCACTGAGGGGGCATTTTGCGAGTTTTTGACTAGCCGAATGTGATAGAATAATGACTGATGTAGGAATAGGAGATGACAGAGTCATTTTGGAATCGTCAAATCAGTCAGAGTACGTCATTTTGTCTTCAAAAATTGTCACCGAACCCGAAACATCGGACAAATCTAGGTCTCAGTCTGGTTGTCTGACTGCAGTCTCATATCAACATGGTTTTGATCGTTCGGAGGAGCACTCTACAGACGCACTTCACGCTGAAGTCAGTCCAGCAGTTCCGACTGCTTGTACGGCACTATTTCCGCCCAGAAACGACGGGCCTCAGAGCTATTACTCGCATACAGTAAAAGAAGAATTAATGCTGGAGTTTCTAGATCGCTTTCTGACTCAATTCCAAAGGTTCTATCCCGATCGGAAAGCCCAATTCATCTTGCCACACAACGATTGTGGCATAGCCAAAATGGTGTGCACTTTTCTTAGACCCACATTGGTTCCGTACGAAGAATGCTGCCATTTTGCTGGTTGTAGCAAGTTTGTGTGTGATCATCTCGAGCTGAGACCTCTGGAAGATCCCACACAAATCCCTTCGTTGATGCGCGCGCCTACAGAGGTCCTCAGATATCAGTCGGCCAACGTTTTTGAGTTCAGCACGCTGCTATGCTCGTTTCTGCTGGGTGCCGGCTATAATGCGTATGTGGTGTCAGGCTATGCAGTCAGGTCTATCTGTATACGAGATACTTGCCGCGTCGAGTATTTCCCAAGTGATGAAGAAGCTCGTGACGACCAACCAGTTCCGGACGTCACATCTGGCGAGAACGAAGAGAACGAGCCTTACGTCAGCAAATATGAACAGATGATGAAGAATCGGGAAGAGCTTGTTTTGGCCAAGTTAAAGCAAGAGAAAGAAGATGAAGAAATGAGGAAACGTGCTGAGTTGGAGAAGGAGGACGTTGATCCTCTAGAGGGCAGACGCGTTCATAGTTGGGTTCTTATTTTACCGGGTAAAAGAGACATTGAACATCCGTTTTTCATTGAACCAACACGTGGCGAAACTAGAGATTTGACCTCGTCTGATTACTTGAGCATAGAATCCTTATGGAACCATCGAAATTACTGGATAAACATGCAGGACCGCTCTGTTGGCATGGACAACTTGCAATACGATCTCTACAACCCTAAACATTGGGAGTATTTTTTGTTGAGCGATGCTTTGCAAACACCTCATCCGCATCAAACCAAAGCTTCGTTTGAGGAAGATATCAAGGACGCTTACGAACTTCTGGAAATGCCGTTTTCTTGGGTGGACAGGATCGAAATTCCAAGATCCAGGTACCAATACAGATTTCCGTGTGGACGAAAATGTGTCAAGTATTATCGAACAAAATTGGATTTATTTGCTCCATATTGTATGAAAAACGGCATTGTCAAACGAATTACCTCTTATGGAGACTTTGCTTGCACAAAGCCTCTGAAGGTAGAAGAGCTATTTGCTCATCGTAATGACTGCTTAATCAGTAAATTTCTGGATGTAATTTCTGCGCGCGTAACTGAATGTTTCTGCTATGGTCGCAAGGACAAGTTGTTCAAGCATCAATACAATCTGAACAATGATCGTGCCAGTGCATTCAGAATGATGCAGTACCACCATGCTGCCAGAAACAACGGACTGAGTGTCCGTAGAGTTGATGGAGCAGGTCTCGTTCTGGAGGAGTATGTTGACCGGCCTGATGGTATCACGCATCGGGAGATGTCTTTCGAATTGGTCACCGACTGCGAAAACTGTCTCACTGAGCGTAAATATGTGAAGAAAATCGTGGAGCATCTGCGTGTGGTAGATCAGGAGGAAGGCGTGAAAAATGTTCGGATGCGTGTCTTTAACATTTCTGATGGAAGTATGTCTGTGGAATTTGACCCGGCCACCGATCACTCAGAGGTTGAGCGTCGTCACTTTGCCAAGGCCCAGCTGGAAGATCACGACGGTCTGGTATCAATGCTGGAGAAGGCTGCCCACTCAAATTGTGACGCCACCTATCCGCCTCCAAAACCAGCAAAATTGAAGGACATGTTCACCATGTACACCAGTTTGCTCTCCCTTGAACAAACAGCTATCGCCGAAGCACTGGAAACACAGACGGAGATAGCCAATCTAGTGAAGGGTAGACATGCCGAAGAGGAGAATGTTGATGTTGTTTACGATCTGTTCGACAGCGATCTCTCACCGTCTGTGAGACGCGATCGCAAGGCGATGGAAGAAAAACAAGCTGCCGAGGCCAGGAGATTATTGGAGGAGAGTAAAGATCCTTTGTCGTCTTTGCTTCGCAAGGCCGGCAAACCTTCTGAAGAACTTTCATCAGATGAGAAGCGAGAACTGTGTGAGGAATGTGTCTCGAATTTCCGTCGGAAGTTGGCTGAAAAGGGCGAGAGGATACTGAGCAAGCTGAGAGAAGCCGCCGAAGATCTGGAATCTCATAAGAGCAAGTACAATGAAAGTCATCAGAGCTTGTCTTCTCAAGAGGAGAACGAGTATATGGAGTACTGCCGTGCTACCTCTCATCGCATGCAAATGCTCGAGCAGCTCCTGGAAAGTCACCGGCTCTTGTCACCGATCAGAATTGAAGCACTGCAGAAACAATTGGCCAATGATCCTCGTATGCAAGACGTTCCACCGAAATCCAGCCACTCTCAGCATTAACAAATTTGATCGGATCATTTGATCACTATTCACGCATTCAACATGCCGAAATTGAGCCTGGAGTTTGGTTCTGTTTTACAATACATCGATCAGCAAACAATGTTGGATAAGTGTCTGATAAAATCGCCTTGTTTGAGACTTAGTAACTTGATTATAGAATATTTTTGAGTGTTTTTTCGGTGTGAAAATTTTCTTCATTATTATTATTATTATTATTATTATTATTATTAATTAGAAGAAAGTCCTGTAGCATGGGGGAAGAGTACAAGCACTATTACCACCCTGCGGTGACCCCATGTACGGGAAGCTAACCAAAGGTTGTAGAGAGAAAAAGAGATAGTAAAAACTCTCTTGCAATTTTCTTGTTTCATCCATCATTTTACAATGGCTGCCATCGTTGTAAAATATTTTATTGTTGAAATTTGCTCAACACTTTTAGACTTTCCAACACTGATTTGACAACTTCTTCCAATTTCCACCTGTCTCCGTGAGTGCGCATGTGTGTATATAAATTCTGCTTGATTCTGGGCTCCGTAACGTTGACGTAAACACTCGCACACTCACACATACACAGACACATACACACACAGACACACATGCTGGTGCGCGCTCTAGACTTTGTGCTCTGTGTGTTTGTATATTCGGAGAGGACCACTAGAGGATAGTGCGCGTGATTGTGTATGTGTTTATCGGTAAAGTTTGTGTATTAATTCAAATTCCATCTATATAATTTCATTTCTTATTTTGTGATTATCGCTTGGAAAGGCAACTTTTGGGGGTTATTGGTAGTGCCTGTGTAATTGGCGTTTCAAAATTAGCACATAAGGCAAAACGCATTCGCTTTGAATTTATCAGACATTTATCGCCATATAAACTACTTTTTATTATCAATACAAAATTAGTAACTATATCTCTCCGCTATTAGTTCCAATACTAAATGCATGGGTATATTTCTCATTGCTTTTCTAAGTCAGGTGTGTGTGTATGTGTGTGTACAGAGTTAGTATGCGGTGTAATGGTGTGGTGGTGGTGGTGTATTTTTGGGCAGTGGGGACTTTCGCAAGCATTGTTTCCAGGTGTGATCTGAAAATACATAATAATACATAATAATACACTCATGCTATTTTTCTGTGCTATTTGACTCGTGCATATTTCAACGCTGCACTTTCGCCCACTGTATAAAATCATAGATATTTTCTTATAATTTTTCGCTTTGTAAAAATTCAAAATCTCAACTTTTGCAGACAAAAATAACAAATTTATTTTAATATTTTTTGTCATAAATTGTGATATAGTAAATTAGCATATAATACGGTTAGCTAAGAGATTCGCTAAGTAATTTCGTTTATTTTTCTTGTTTGATTTATTTCAGCTATTACTTGTTTACTATTGAATTATGTGTCTGATTTTAATTTAGCTTATTTTTGAAGGAAATTTTCTTCAGTGATGTGTACATTGTGTGTGTGTGTGTGTGTGTGTGTGTGTGTGTTGAGTTCGCTTATTGCCAACATATACACATAACAACATTGAGATTAAACAATTTTAGAGGCTTAGTCTATTGAGTGGAACACTCTTACTAACACACTTGACTATAAACATACTATATAAACATTTGAGGAAATATAAACCTAAAAATTACTAGAACACATACAATCACGTGCGTACCTGCCTGTGTATGTGTATGTATTTATATGTATATGTATGTATATGTGTGTGTTTGTGTTTGTTTAGTAGTGTTGTGTGTGTGTGTGTGTTTGTGTAGTAGTGTTTGTGTGTGTAGTAGTGTATGTATGTATGCATATGTGTACGTATATGTATGTATATGCATGTATATGTTTGTGTTTGTTTTGTAGTGGGGAGCAGTTGGAAAGTTTAGTGGCTGATATAGATGACAGAGTTCGTGTCATTATTAACAGACTTTATCGACATGAAGCCAGGTATTACACCAACACACAAACACACACACATATACATACACACATACCTACACACATTCATACATACATATACACATACACATACACAAACAAATATATACACACAGGATAAATATTTTACGTACTAAGCATAATCTCAGACATATAAATACATATATATATACACATACACATATACACTAACACATACACATACACATACATACATACATACACACATGAACACACGTACATATATACATATATGTTATAAGTATATATATATATACATATATATATATATATATATATATATGTATATATATATATATATATATATATATATATATATATATATATATATATATATATTTGTATTCACCTATGTGTTAGTGTGCTTGTCTGCATATGTGTATGTGTATGTGTGTGTGTGTGTTTGTATGTATGTGTGTATTTGTATATGTGTGTGTGTGTGTGTGTCTGTGTGTCAGGTCTCGTATGTCTGATGAAATAGTGGCTGATGGTATGAGATCCTTGCTGGACCGCTGGTCGGGACACACAGCCGCTATTGAGAGCATGACAGTACATCTGGCCAATATGCACGAGCGACTCAACTCTCTCGAACAACACGCAGCGGCGGTCAGTTGACCCAGGTTCAATGACCTTATGACCCAGGGTCAATGACCTCATGACCCAGGGTCAATGACCTTATGACCCAGGGTCAATGACCCTCGTTAAAATTATGTGTGTCAATAGTTTTAGGGAGTTTCTCGTAAACATGAGGTCACCGCAGGGTGGTAATAGTGCACTTGCACTCTTCTTCCATGCCACTGGTTTTGCCTGTAATTAATAATAATAATAATAATAATATATAACGTTATTGTGCTTAGATAAGAAAATTTAGCAACACAATTTTCTCTATTTATTGCGTTCATATGATTTTGTAGACACACAATCAACAGATTGACAACAAAAATAAATCACTTAATTATGTGTTCAATTGGAACGTGATATTTTGTCAACCACACTGCTATTTATCCTGATAAATAATCTACCAAAGTGGATTGATGTATGTATGTGTGTGTGTTTTATTTTGACAATTAGAACTCTGATAAGCTTGACGAAATGTTGTCTCTGTTGAGAAATTCATCGCAGACAACATCAGCTTCCTCATCACAACAATCTGAACAAAATGTTAAGATTGACACTGATGTGTGAGTGTCTTTTCACTGAAATATCTCGTCACTTTGCTAATAGCTGTTAATTTTACGCTAGTTAATCCGTCTGCTTAGAAAATGTACAATGAAGTGATTCGAATTATGCAGAGGCCTAATATGAATTTCAGTCTTTTTCCTTGAGACCACACAAACTAACCTAGAAGAGGTAGAAATGATATCACAACCCCAATCAATCCACCCGCTGTCTTCGCGAAAGAAAATCTCTTCTTCCAACCGTCCGAAACAAGCAAACAATATAATAAATGTATAATAATACTATTATTATTAATTATTAATAATATATACTAAATTAATTAATAAATTACAATAAATAATATCACTAAGCAATTAATAAATATTGACATAAAAGAAACAACCAATATTTGATGAATATATTTGATGAAAACCACCACACCACACCACACTCAGTCACATTTTCATCAATGCAACGCTAAACAGATAACAACTATGAACAACAAAAAAGAGCTATACTTCCTATCTTGAACGGAATG
>OU696592.1:6240426-6270426 GCA_916048095.2 Sacculina carcini | reverse complement strand
GTCACCAAACTAAACGACAGTCAAACAAACGCGCTGCACAATCTCACCACGCAACTAGAAGAGGAAATCGGCCAGGTTTAATTGCTCTCTGCTCTCAATGTCTCCTTGTGCCATTGTGTGTCATTGTGTGTCGGTGTGTGTCAGTGTATGTTAGTGTGTGTCATTGTGTGTCAGTGTGTGTCAGTGTGTCAGTGTGTGTCAGTTTGTCTGTGTGTCAATGTGTGTCAGTGTATGTTAGTGTGTGTCATTGTGTTTCAGTGTGTCAGTGTGACAATGTGTCAGTGTGTGTCATTGTGTGTCAGTTTGCTTGTGTGTGTCATTGTGTTAGTGTATCAGTGTGTCAGTGTATCAGTGTGTTAGTGTATCAAGGTGTTAGTGTATCAGTGTGTTAGTGTATCAGTGTGTTAGTGTATCAGTGTGTTAGTGTATCAGTGTGTTAGTGTATCAGTGTGTTAGTATGTCAGTGTGTTAGTGTTAGTGTATCAGTGTGTTAGTGTATCAGTGTGTTAGTATGTCAGTGTGTTAGTGTATCAGTGTGTTAGTGTGTTAGTGTATCAGTGTGTTAGTATGTCAGTGTGTTAGTGTATCAGTCTGCTAGTGTATCAGTGTATCAGTGTTTGTGTTTGTTTGTTAAGCAGTATAGTTGTCATGTACATGAAAAAGACCAAAGTTTGTGTATTGACCAGTTGTACTCAATAGTTGTACTGTACAGGAGATGTACAGGAGATGTACAAGGTTCAGAATGTTCTCTTCTCTTTCGTCAACAGTTCCCTTCTCAAACATGTTGATTTATCTTCCTACCACAGCAATACTTTGATTAATAAACACCAATAACTCTTTTAACACATCTCTCCACATCGATTTCGAGACCAATCAAAATTGTTCTCATCTTGGATCACTCAAGTGATATTTCATTCATTCCAACAACAACAACCCGGCGGAGCAGAATTTCATTGGGCGAATTCTACAATCCCACAGCCCCTGTCCACCCAGCAGTAAATGATGGTACCAGATATCAGTCATGTGTTGTGTCATGCATTCTGGGGAGGTGGCCCTCTCTAATACGTCTTACGTCCTTGTGGTGTCATAGCGTGGAGAGGGTCGGTTCTGCGGTGGCAGCGAGCTGCACGGAACACACCTGTGTGTTCATAAGCTTCGACTTCTTCCCGTGTAGCAGCTGCCACTTGGGCATTTAACCTTTTTAACCTTTTAACATCCCATGTATTCCTCCTTCATTCACCTCTTATTCTTCACTCCTCTATTTAAAACAAGAAAATGGTGTTTGGTGATGTCTTTTTCAGATCAAAATATGCACAATCCATCTCTCTCCTGAACTATATCAATCACTCTCCAACGTGTGTATGTGTGTCTGTGTGTGTGTGTGTACTCAGCTATTTGTACTCACCTATTAGTTTAGCACAGGAGATGAGCTATGCTCGTACTGTCCTATCTCCCATCAACCCTCTAGTAACCTATCTTCCTAGAAATTCCCAGTATTTCACACAATATCCAGTCCTTCTTTAAATGCTCCTACGCTTTTAGCTCCTACAATATCCTCCCCAATAAGTGATTCCAGACATCAACACACCTGTGTGTGTGTGTGTGTGTTTGTGTGTGTGTGTGTGTCGCACAGGTGTGGCGTCAGATAGGGGTGGTGTACAGCAGATTGGACACTTCTGGCGAGCTCTTACAAAACATCGACATTCGCACGACACAATATGTGAACGAATCACAGCGACGCTCCGAACAGGTAGATTAATATGATTGTTATAGCTAATTAAATCAATGAACAAGATGAGGAATGGGAAGAGAGCGTATATGTTATAAATTGCACAGGACTGTAATCACCAATGAATCTTGATTATTAACAGAAACACAGAAAGAGAAGAACAGTATCATAAGAAATCATAAAATAATGCGCGTAATCAGAACTTTTCACAAACACACAAGCTAACACATGCTAGGACGTAGAGCACTATATACATATCTTAATGTAATGTAAATGTAGTTAAATGTAAAGTAAATGTAAAGTAAAAATAATATAATGTAATTTAACCGTAATGTAAGGGTAATGTGAATGAAATGTAAATTATATTTAAAAGTAATGTAAACGTAATGTACACTTAATGTAAATGTAATGCAAGTCTAATGTAAATGTAATATGTAATAATATGCTGTAATATGTATGTATGTGTGTGTGTCTAGTTTGCTAGGACGTAGAGCACTATATAACTACCTTGTAATGTAATGTAAATGTAGTTATACTTAATGAAAAATACAACGTAATGTAAATGAAATTCAATGAAACGCAAATACAGTGTAAATTAAATGTGAATGTAAAGTAAGTATAATGTAATGTAATTTAACCTTAATTTAAGGGTAATGTGAATTAAATGTAAATGTAATATGTGTGTGTGTGTGTGTAGTTTGGTGTGAGTTTAACTGCGTTGTCGCGAAGGGTTGATGAGTTGCATGCCGATATGAACTACGCTCTTGGTCGCCTTTCTCTTGTCTCGTCCGAGTTCCGTGTGGTGCAGAAGGCTGTGGCCAAACAGCTCGCTACTCTCAACAGCAGTAGCAACCCAGGAGGAGGGGTAGATGGAGGGGGCCTCCCAATCGCCTCAGGCAACTTCTCACGTGCGCCTGAGGCAGTAGAGCAAGTGGCTGATGAGGGGCGTCGTGTTAATGTGCGGCTCGATGGAATTGACCCGGTGAATGAGGTGGTGTAGTTGCGCGACTAACTGTGCGTGTAGAATAGATTGCTTTTGTCAGGAATAAACATTAAATGGACATATCAGTGATTCTTACGCAAGTGTGTCTGCATCTCTAGGGGGTGTTTACCTAGGCTAAGTATTATTCCTGGTAACACATTTTTTTTAACTCTCCTAAACAGTTTGTGAAGATATTACGTCGTTTTGTACACTTACCGTTTTTTATATAGCCATCACAAAAAGTATCACAAACTGACTGGTAAAAATGTTAATGTTAAGAACTGCTCGAATATATAGAGGAAAATAGAATCAATGTGTCTCACGAATAGCCCAGTACTTTCCACTGTGATAAGCTTCCTAGCAGAATGTTCTTAGCCAATCAAACAGTATTTTATTAAACCAAAGCGAAGTACCAAACAAAAAGACTACACGTGCGCACAAACACGCAAGAAAAACACACATGATTAGTATAAGTAAATGTATTCTTAACACCGGTATAGTTGTCTTATATTTGCGTGGTATAATAAAGAAGTGCATCCGATCATCTAGCACGCACCATCTCGGCTAACAGGGACGGAACACACGCACACACACACACATACACATTGGCAAACGCAATGTAAACTGGAAGGGTGGCTGAATAAGTGTGTGTATGTATGTGTGTGTGTGTGTGTGGTGAGTGCTTGTGTTAGCTATGTAAACTTGAGTGGATCAAAGAGTTCGGCAAATACACACTGGTAGCATAACCGCCACACAACATCACAACACACACACAAGCCCTCTCGCCCCACCCTCGAAAACAACAACATATCCAACCGTAACAACCATTGCAACACGCCCAAACACACACACACACACACACAAACACACTGACACACACACTAACACACACACATACACACACTAACACACACACTGAAACACACAAACACACACACTGACACACACAGACACACACAAACACTGACACACACAAACACACACACTGCTACACACACACAAACACACACACACACACACACACACACCAAAGGGAATCAGTCGTAGAAGCAAACGAGAAATTACCGAGAAGACACAAAATACAGTTTGTGTGTGTTTGAACAGTTAATCACACAAGTGCAAGAGCTAAAACAGAGCTAAAACACACTGACACACACACACACACTGACACACTAACACACACACACAGACACACACACACACACACACAGACACACACACACACACTGACATACACACTCGTTGACCAATAAGGAAGCTGACACAAAGGCGTTAATCAGCGCCATCTAGCGGCGCCGACCGCAAACTGCCGTCAGTAACAACACCATGTCCAACAATTATACACACATACACATACACACTGACTGACACATATACACATACACTGACACATATATACACACATACACTGACACATATATACACACACACACACACACAATGACACACATACATACACACACACACACACTGACACATATATACACACACAATGAGACACTGACACATACACATTGACATACTGACACATATAAACACACTGGCACACACACAATGACACATACACATACACACACACGATGACACATACATACATACACACACACACACACACTGACACATACATACACACACACACACACACACAATGACACATAAACACACTGACACATACACAAACACAATGACACACTGACACACACACACACACACACACGAAGACACACTGACACATACACAAACTGACACAGTCTCACTTAGTGGAACTCCCAGCACACAAACGGGCGACAAATGTCAGATCACACAGATCACAGCTGGTGATCAAAGAGAGTTGTTCTTTCTTTCAGCCAGCGATCACCGAAAGTTTGATCATCAAAACACAAACACACACACACACACAAACACAAACATACACACAGACGACATCGGAAAAGGCAAACAGGGTAGAGGACGGGGAAAAAGAGAGATGAGTGTATAGATCTGCGGCTTGCAACACTGCAGTATTTCATTGCAACATCCAAATGTTGCAAAGTCGCTACAAACAATACACGGGCACCAAAAACTCACCATATTATTGCCTGTATATCACACACACACACACACAAACATACATATATACATACAGTTAGCGGGGAACAAACGGCAAGCAGCTTCAACATCACGAAAGTGTGAGCAAATGCAGGAGGAAACACAGTGGAGGATAGATAGTGAACGAGAAGGCTGTTCTCTTACTCTCCTCTTGCTTACTCAAATGTCTAATAGATGGAGCCACGCAACAACAAACAAACACACACACACAAACAATCGCAAGCAAAATGTCAACAAAAAATGCACCAACGATAAAACAACAACAGCAGCCACAATCTTAGCTGAAGTCCACCAGGCTCAGACACACACACACACACACACACACACACACACACACACACACACACACACACACACACACACACACACACACAGAGACACATATGCCTGGGAGTTTGTGAATGCCAGAGAGAGAGAGGGGGAGAGAGGAGTTAGCTGCTGGTGGGAGAGAGAGGCGAGGGGGGTGAGTTGTTATCACGAGGACATCCGTTCAATGTGACGACCAGCTTGCGCGAACCGGCCTCGTTGCGATGTTCACACAGCCAAATACCCTGCAGCAAACACCAACACACACACACACACATACTTATACCGTAACACCACGGCATTCCCCTGTCTGCTGGGGAATGGAAGAGTTGCCAAGTGGGAAGCTGAAGGTCGAACAGAACAGGACAAATATGTGTGTGTTTTTATCAATTGAAATTCTATTGACCTCTAATGACATTTACTTTGATGTAACAACTGAATTTATTGAATTTATCAGCGCTGTGTTGTGTGTGGAAAACGATGAACAGATGGCTCGTATTAAGAAGTGAGGAATCAGTGAGCGAAAAAAGGTTGAGAAACACTGAATATGAGGGTGCCGCTGTATTTTTAAATTTTTCAATTGTTCCCTCAACGTTCAAATACAGATTCACGCTATATACGTGAGCACACAGAGATACACGTGCAGCCACGTGTCGTGAGCCACGTGTCGTGAGCCACGTGTACCTGCCACGTGCCCACGTGCAGTCGACCGTCGGTGATGGGAATAGTGAGAGACGAGCCGAGAAAACACGCCTTCACATGCGCCGGCTACACACAGACAAACATACACACACATATATATACACGCACACACACATTATACCTGTTCAAAAAGAACATTTTTTCGATTTTGTTATACACGGTTGCCTATAGTTTTCAACCTGGAAATCCGAAAATCACAACCATTTTTGCGCCCGATACAGCAGGAAGTAGGCAATTTTGCCTTGCACCGCATAGTTGTTTCACTGCTAACTTGTGTTACAGTTGTAATTGGACGACAAATTGGGTATCAAATTGAAGCATATGTATATACATATACATATATGTGTGTGTATATACATACATATATACGCAGACATAAAATACGTTAGTTGAGTGGACAAAGAACAAAACAAAACCACATGGAAAACAAGTTAGTAACGAACATACATGCCTGTGTGTATGTATACGTGTGTATCTATGAATTTATGTGTATGTATACGTGTGTATCTATGAGTGTTTGTATGTGTGTATCTATGAGTATGTGTATGTATACGTGTGTATCTATGAGTGTTTGTATGTGTGTATCTATGAGTGTTTGTATGTGTGTATCTATGTGTGTGTGTGTGTGTGTGTTTATAATCTCACCATATCATCGGGACCTTCCGAACAGTGCTTGTAAGGCAATCCCTGTACAAAAACACAACACGAATAGAACAATCAATGAGATAAGCAAATATGTGGGATAGAAATGGAGAAAACAACAAGCAAGTAAACATAACAAAATGACAAAGCGAGAAAGGAAGAAACTAATAACCGAACCATCAAGAAAAATGGGAAAAAAGACAACAGAGCAGAGAGAGAGAGAAGAATAGAATAATACATAAATTAATAGGGGAATAATATAACAATATTACGATAGAATAATATATAAACTAATAAGGGAATAATAAAACAATATTAAGATAGAATAATACATAAATTAATAGGAGAATAATAGAACAATATTACGATAGAATAATACATAAATTAATAAGGGAATAATAAAACAATATTAAGATAGAGTAATATACACAGGATAGACACGATAGAATAGAAGGCAAAGGTAGGACAGAAGGATAGAATAAGGGAAAATGGAACATTTCAGCGTAAAGGCGAATATTAATACAGCAGAAAGGCGTGAGTTATACTAGCCTCGGGCACGATTTTGTTGAGCATCATCTCCATGTCATCACGCACATGTGGATCCCAGTTCTCGTTCAGCGATAAACTGGCCGAAGTGTGGAGAACTGAGTACGTGCGCACAAACAGACAGACAAACAGACACATATTGTTACTGTTATTCGTATTGACATCATTTTTGTACTTGAAAATAAATATGGCATAGTGCATAATGACTACCAAAATGACCTACAGCAGCCCAGATGACTATAAGGTGAAAAAAACTCAACAGTGATAAAAAACAGATCGATAATTATAAAACAATTCACGTGCCTGTACACAAATACACTCCTGTAAATCAATGGTTAAATTGCTGAGAATTCAGTGAACAATTCTAATAGAAAACGCGACTACACGAATAAGCGACGCTTTTATATCAATGCTCAACTTGATGACAAGTGATACTGGTCGAGACGGAGCTAAAAACCCGAGGTACTCGAAAACCAATACATTGAGTCCGACGTTGAAGTTACTCCAAGTTCTCGGGCTAAAAACAAACCTAATAACTACTCAAGAAAGTCCATTTGATAAAAAAGAATTTCCAAATGATCCGTCAACGCATATCAAACCATAAAAACGATTAAACCACAGCAAAAAGATTGTTACATAAACTGAGACAAAATAGACCTGAAATGACAGCCTCATACTTACTGTGTAAATGGCATAGACCGACTGAAAACTGCTTTATCTCTGGAGTACTTCGTATCACTTCATCTGTGACAAGATGAACACCTCTTTTCTGCGGTCTTAACTTTATTTTTTTCTGAAACCAGGCAGACCCATGATGGAGCACCCCACCATGGGACGCCATATTCGCATATGACAAATTTATCGGATTGTGTATTTGTAATCCAGAATGGTTTTATTATGAAAACACAAAAAAGAGCATTTTCGCTCTGAATAATTTTTTTGACACCATACTCACTGCATATTTGTCTCAAATATTACAACACAATTTACTATTCAAACATTGATCAGAAAAATCCTACCAAGGTGAACTAATTGAGACAAACATGACTATATATACAATAACAATCAAAATGGGTTTTGCGAGATAGGCGAAAGGGGGTTGAGGGCTGTGCTCAAATCTGCTTTTGTGGAGTTTCTCGGGTGTTTTTGTGGTTAATTTCTGCCGTGTTAGGATAAACAGGTGTACATATTCCAAAATTTTAGTTTTGTTTTCGTCCAAATTCTATATTGTATTATATGGTGTATTCCTTCCTGGTCTGTCTCTACTATGTAGATTTCATGGCTGTTTTATAAAATAGCCGCGTACCACGTACTTTAGGCCAAATAAGTCTAGCTATCTCGGCTCTTCCCACTACTCTTTTTTTTTTGCATCATATACAAAGTTTCTCTGACAGAACTCAAGGTCTCCCCACCCAATGGTGGGTAAAAACAGGGGTCTGGTAGACCCCAAATTTTTCTCTGATGGCGTACCCGATGAGGGCGCGTTTGTCCTCATCAAAACAAATACAGACACTATCAACAGCCTAGGATGGCCAAAAATTGAGCGGGCTATTCGTAACATCACACCGACCAAGGCCGAAAGCGTGAAGATCATCAAAGGCGGTCAACTTCTGGTCAAAACTACATGCGAGAAACAAACCGAATTATTTCTTTCTCAGACGACTTTCGGAGGACTAGAGGCGAACATCAGCCTTCACAAAACACTGAACTACACTAAGGGCTCAGTGTACGCACCAGGCCTCATTGACATTCCGATCAACGAACTGAACGAATGGATGAAGGATCTCGGAGTCACCGAGGTTCGCCGTCCCCATCGTCCAGCCGGGGAAAGACCATCGCCCGTGCTGATGCTGACATTCTCCCGTCTCTCGTGCCCGACCGAACTGAAGTTCGACTACATCAAGTACGATGTGCGGCCGTGGTATCCGAAACCGACAATCTGCGACAACTGTGGCCACATCGGCCACAAAAAGGACAAGTGCACAAAACCATCAGCGTGCTTGAAATGTGGGGAGAAATCTCATCAAGGTGAGTGCTCCTTTCACTGTGTGAACTGCGGTGGCGAACATCAAGCCACCTCAGTGACATGTACAAGATATATACAGGAAAAATCGATCCTCCAATACCAATACAGGACAAAATCCTCATACCATGACGCCAAATCCGCAGTCGAGAAGGTCAACACAACATCGACCGCCGCCGTAGCTAGACAACACCAACAACACGAACAGCAACAACAACATCAACCAGTTGAAAGCTCACCATCACCAGAGCTAATCAAAATGCAACAGCAATTGGCAGCCCTTTCGGAATCAGTGACGCAACTCACTACTGTTGTAGCGACATTGGTGAAAAACTTCCAAGCGCCATCACCTTGTGCCACACCAACTGCCGTCACCACTGAATATCAGACGGAGTCGCCGCGTGCCATCGAAACCTCATCTCAGGACAACACCAGCAAGGACACCGCTGAAGATACCACTACCGGCTCTGCCGATGAAAACGCCAACAAAATGAACACACCGGCTCAAAGGAATGAGTCAGGTCCCTCTGATCACTCCTATTCCACTCCCGAACCCACATCAACCATCTACACGAAAACTACCAAGACACCCAGGGTAGCATACACGCGCAAGAAAAATAGATAAACAAGGAAAAACAAAACCATCCAATACTCAATCACCTCTATCATCACACAAATAAATGTATACACACCTAACACAACGTCATCATCACATGCATCCATTAATCTTTCAATGGAACTGTAGGGGCTTTGACAACAAACGATCAGAGCTCCAACAACTTCTCTCTTCTACTCTTCCACACACCGTTTGTCTACAAGAAACACATCTCCTCCCAACTGACAACCTTCGCTTCATGCTCAACTGTTACCACGCACACCACTTCTATGCTGATAATGTCAGGCGTAAGGGCGGTGCCAGCGTCTTCGTTCAGTCCTCTCTTCCACATCATCGCATCACACTCACCGGACCATATCAGGCTGTAGCCGTTCAAATAACTATAAATAACAAAACAATCATTATATGCAGTTTATACATCCCACCACAACAAATTGTAGATTCTTCCTTCTTTGATTCTCTTATTCAACAATTTCCGCATCCCTTTATCCTCTGTGGCGATTTTAATGCCAAACACCCGCTCTGGGGCTCGGCCGTCTCAGACGTTCGAGGTCGCGAGCTGGTCTCCTCCATCGCCAATCACACACTCAACATTCTCAACGATGGCTCACCAACCCGTCTACACGAATACAACGGCACACTAACACATCTCGATATTACACTATGCTCCTCAATTCTAGCTCCTTTATTGCACTGGCAGTGTCACGACTCATTTCTCTCTAGTGATCACTGTCCTGTTATTACCTCTCTCCTATCACATTGCTCAATCATACCTTCACAGCAGATCAGGTGGAAATTTGCACACGCCAACTGGACATTATTCAACAGTATATTCGCACAACAATACACTGAATCCGATTACACTACAATAGCCGTTCACATAGAAACTTCTCTTCTTCACGCTGCCACACATTCCATTCCTTCTTCTAAGACCCATCACAAAGCCCGACGTAGTTGTCCATGGTGGAACCAAGCCTGCAGAGATGCAGTGCTAAAACGCAAAAGAGCCCTGCGTTTCTTCCGGTCCCACCGCACCACATCATCTCTTGACACCTACAAGAGGGCCAAAGCAATGGCGCGCAAGACGATCCGCGCTGCCAAACGTGACAGCTGGTCTCACCTCACTCACTCTTTCACACACAGAGCACCCATTACTAAACTATGGCACATAGTCCGTTCTTTCCGCCAAATACACCGACCACCAACCTCCCCTCCAGTAACATATATAGGTAACACACTCATCACTTACCAGCCACTAGTACTCCATCAACTTGCTACACACTACTCACAAATCTCAAAAAGTTCATCCACCTCAAGTCCTCCATCCACTGTATCACCTACCACCTCTGTTACTACCGGATCCTCTATTCTTACCGTATCATCCTACAATACTCCTTTTACTATTCTAGAGCTATCTAAAGGTCTCTCTCAATGTCACTCTACATCACCTGGGCCGGATGGCATTCATTACGCTTTCTTCAAAAATTTGAACTCATCAAACAAAATTATCCTGCTGTCGTGTTTTAATCAACTTTGGATCAATGACTTCTACCCCCCACCATGGCAGCACTCCATAATTATACCCATACTCAAACCAGGAAAGTCTAAATCAGACCTGTCATCTTACCGTCCTATCCAACTCACTTCTTGTTTCTCGAAATTATTCGAAAGACTTGTCCTTCCTCGCCTCAATCATTTCGCTTCTATCGCAAATCTCATTTCTCCTGAACAGACTGCCTTCACCAAAAATCGCTCCACTTCCGACAATGTCAATCTTCTAACATCACACATTCGCATCGGCTTCCAAAACAAACTTTCCACTCTGGCCGTATTCTTAGACCTGTCTTCTGCTTTTGATAAAGTCTCCAAAACTGCTACTATCCATCTATTAAAATCACATGGACTACGGGGACATTTGCTGAACTTCATAAAAGGGTATCTCTCCAATAGAACTTTCCAGGTACGCACCACACAACTATCTGACACATTCTCACAAGAAAACGGAGTCGTCCAGGGAGGAGTCCTCTCGCCAACCATTTTCAACATAGTTATAGATCTGGTCACTAGGAATCTTCCCTCTGCCGTAAAATTCTGCACATACGCTGATGACATAGTGTTGTGGACTACTGGAGTGCACATATCCTCCATGATAAGTGTACTTCAGCTGGCCATAAACTCTGTGTCACAAAATTGCTCCCATTTCGGTCTCCTCATTTCACACGGGAAAACAACAGCCACTCTCTTTCGGAAAAATTGTTCTACACAACCAAACCTTCAAAATTCACTGACTCTGTCTTGCCACCCCATTAAATTCCAAAAATACACCAAATTCTTGGGGATTATCCTTGATCCACAACTCTCTTTTCGATCCCATATCCAGCATATAAAATCCCGGGTCTTACAGCGCATCAGCATTATCAAATGTCTATCACATCCAGTTTATGGCACAAATCACAAAATTCTCATCAAACTATATTATACATTAATCCGCCCAATATTAGAGTACTGCTCCAGCGTCTTTATTTTCTCTCCTAATTCAACATTAGTCAATCTCGATGTTTTACAAAATTCCTGTCTTCGTCTGGCGACTGGCGCTCTACGTTCCTCCCCTATACAAAAACTACACGTGGAGCTCGGTGTCACTTCTCTTCATTCTCGCAGATTACAACAAATTATCAAATATTGTTTGAAAATTCTGGCAGATCCTGACCATCCATGTTCTCACATTCTTCTCAGTCTCCAAAATTTCGACAACTTTCGGCCGGCTCTTGTTAACCGGTTATGTGGGTTCAGCTTAGGACTGGCCTACAGAACCGCATGCAAGCTTCTAAATTTCTACCCGAACTCACTCGTTTTGCATCAAAATTTACCGCTCAATTACACTCCACCTCGTGTGAAATACCTTATTCACAACACACAATCTGCAATTCCAACCGAAATTCTGCAAAATTACTATGAATTCAAATCATCTCATTCTGATTCCACGTTCATATTCACCGACGGCTCGGTGCAGTCCAACCTGTCGGCCTGTGCTGCAGTTGTACCTCGCCGTTCCATCGAAATTTCTCACCGTCTCTCAGACCACACTACTATTTACACTGCTGAACAGTTTGCCATATATCAGGCCCTCGAAATTGTCCAAACTGAAAAATTCAACCGTTCAATCATTGTCTCTGACTCGCAAACAGCAATTAAATCTCTTATAGATCCTCACAACGCTCTATCAATTAAATCGGCTACTCTTTACACTGATTTGGTATCCCAATTTGACATCTCTTTCCTATGGGTCCCCAGTCACTCCGGTATCACTGGCAACGACCTGGCCGACTCCGTTGCCAAACAGGCTTTACAACACACACACATCACCTATCCTCCGCTATCCCCATCAGATCTCATGAATTATATTTTTCACTGCGTCTCCTCCTACTGTCTTGATACCATGCCTTATCCATCAGCACCTTTCTCTCATCAGTCTAGGCATTACATCACACGCGGGCACAAAGATCCTCCGTGTCACCGCCGACTACACACAGCCCTCACCAGACTCCGCATCGGACACACTCTTCTAACACACAGCCACATCTTTCGACACAATCCTCCTGCACTATGCGCCATATGCAGCACCACGCTCGACATACAACACGTTCTGCTCCACTGTCCCAAATACAGAACTCAACGTCACCTCCTATTACACAGCTTTCCGCAAAATACATCCATATCTCTGGATCTACTTCTGTACAACCCTAGATATGTTCCTCACACCTTGAAGTTCTTGACAGACACAGGACTCACAAATCAAATATGATTACTTCAGAAAGTTGTCATCACTGCAAATTGTCTACAATAAGTAATATATCACTTCCTCTGATTTATTTTCCTATGCTTCTTTCTTGATTGAAAAAAAAAAATATCACACAAAAAACAAACAAACAAAAAACAACAAAAAAACGCCGTTGCGTCATGTATCTGTTTTTATTTCTCACTATGAACTCAATTCAATTATATCTTCATTTAAACAAATATCTAGTATCTGTACATATAAGGATAATCGTATTACTGCTCTAGATATTCCCTCTAACTTGAGTTATTTTTTTAGCTTTAGGTTAAGGCAACACGAGTAGCATGCATCTATGATGCTTGTGTAACAAAAGAGTTGCATTGTGTGATCCCTGCATCTGAGCCTAACCTGTGCTATATGCAGTAACCAATAACAACAACAACAACAACAACAACAATCAAAATTGCTCATCTGAGCCTAACCTGTGCTATATGCAGTAACCAATAACAACAACAACAACAACAATCAAAATTGAGTTTTTTATCGAGGGTTGGTGTTTCGTGATAGTGCAATATGTAATTGTCATGCATTGCTTGTTTAACTGTTTGATGATATTGGTACTGTGTATGCATGTGCATGTGTGAAGTTGGGAATGCGCGCGTGCTTGAGAATGTGCTAGTGTGCGCTTGTTTGTTTGCTTGTCGCAGATATTAGTGACATGTGTGTATGTCCGTGTATGGTGAACTTATAGTGTATCTATGTGTGTGTGTGTGTGTGCATTGATCTGTGACAAAAGTCATGTGATGCAAAGTTATAAATACGAAGGGCCCTTTCATTGGGCGGCTTTCTGGTGGCGATTTTTTTTTCAGCACAAAATAATTCGGTGTTTATCTTCCCTGTTATATTTTTGTCCTTGCTAGCTCTTGTTTTCTTCTTTCTGAGCTCCCGTTTCGATGTAATTATTATCTTGTATATCTATATTTCATGTTTATCGCGCCTTTGTTGATTAGTGCGCTATATCAAATACACGCTTGTTCTTGATTGTGCGAAGGGGGTAGATTATGTTGTGTCGTGTATGATAAATGATATATTTACCCTGCGTGTAAGCTACGAATATATTGCGCATTAAATAAACTTGTGTTCGATGAAAAAGGCGATTTTTGTGTATCACGGTGCGGAACTTCGTTATTACTCCTTAGATCAATGAAATAAACATACTTATATCTGCCACTTACCGCGATATTTTACTATATTCTTGTTGAATGCCTTAACTGGACTGACGATGTTCTTCATATTGATTATTTTCTCATGGCCAGATTTAGCGGAATTTAGAGAAAATATACTGAACACACTTCTCACATTCTAACAGTACAAACAAGTATATTTCACATGAACGTTCGATTCAAGAAGCACATAAATGATGGAGAACACATCTTTGATCCGTTGATGCGACGCAGACGGTGTGTGCGCTCATGGCAGCGGTGAAAACGGTGTTGGCACGCGCTAACTGCACGAGCCCAGCTCTTGCTCGGCGCCCACCGCCGCTACGTTGCCTGCCATCCTGCTAAGCAGCGCATCAAACACCTCCTCACTCAACACGTGCCTCCAGCGCCGCCACAGAGTGTCTTCCACAAGCTGTGTCAGCTGAGCCGCGTCCAGTGAGTCGTTCAATGGCTGCTGCACGCGCACATCAAACACAAACAGCGCTCGGCGACGTCGTGCGTTCTCATTGTCGCAAAAACCGTGAAACAACATGGCTGTTAGCGGCTGAAGAAGCTGAGTGTTGTGCACGATCACTGTGGTCAGTTGCTGGGACGGCTGCGTGTTCAACAGCTGCTCTAACTTGTCGTTCATCTGCCGCTTGGTCTCGTTGTCCGGCAGTCCGGCCACGACCTGTCCGTCGAGCTTGAGATGCGACGTGGACGGCGCGGCGGTCGCCTCACGTGCGGCCTCCGTCACACGCTGCGCCAGACACCGCACGGTAGCGTCGGCCGTCTCGTGCGCCAGCAGCGTCACAGTGGCCGGCTGATTTTCCTGCTTGAGCATGCGGTTGACAGAGGCCCGCGTCACGCGCCACATGGCCTGGCTCTGGTGGCGCCATCTGGTCTGGTTGGAGAGAAGCTGCACTGCAGAAACCCACCGTGATTCCTCGCTGCTCTCCGTGCCATCCCCTGTGGAGCTAGTTGTTAAATAGAAGTACACAGAGCACATCACTACGGCAAATATCACCACTACTAGCACACGGATGCCGATAGGAGAGGGGTGTGTGAGTCTGGTCGTCCGCTGGTCGTCCAAGTTACGTTTGGTCGGCGGAACAGCGCGTCCAGTGATGGTTGTTCTGCTTGAATCACCAGCGTCCGCGTTGCTGGTGGATTTTCGCTGCGGAGAAGGCGGATCCCAGTCGTGCAACCGTCGACGCGCCGAATCACTGAATAATCATAGCGCACGATCAATCAACAAACACCTGAGAATGCTAACTGAAAAGGCAGCGTGCAGGATGTGTTGAATTCATTCGAATGCGATTTCGTGAATGTAGTTTTGGACAAACTGACACTAACACGAGTGGTAAAAATTTTGCAAATTTATAAATTTAACTTTTTTTTCATTATTTTTTTTCAATTTAATTTTTTTTACAGCCAAGAAGAAACGGAAATAAGACCAGCGTAGGGGAGAAAACGAGCCAGCAATTAAAATAACCGCATAATAACAGGCGGGGGAAATTCAAGAGCTTATTAGACAACCTGTGCTTATTAGAGGTTTAGACATTATGTGGTTTAATTGTAATAACTGAGCGATGTGTAGATGCTAGTGTATGTATAGTTGTGTTATTGCAGAGTGTGTGAGAGTGTGATATTTACTTGTGTATGGATGACTTCATTGTGGATGTGTTCTACCGCAGTGTGCAAGATGTGTCGAGTGTTAAGTGTCGTGGTGGTGTTTGTTTGATCTCTGTGTGAGTGTGTGTGTGTGTAAGTAAGTAAGCAAACGTGTATTGCCATACGAGTATACAGACACATGAGAAAAAAAAGTATAGCAATATTAGCAAGAGTTCATCGAGCCAAAGCTCTTAGATGAACACATACAATTTCCAAAAGGTAAATGACAGTTACAAAATATGATCTTCTACAACATTTTCACAATTTGCACGCACGATACTACAACAATGTCAGCAGACAATTACACAAGATTGATACACTGAACAATTTCGCAATCGACACGAGTGGGAAACAACGGAATATATGAGAATAATGTGTGTGTGTGTGTAATTGCGTGCACTTGCTTTGTTCTATGGGTTCGTTGAGGGAGCCGTGTTCAGGTATGGTTGCTTGGTGGTGTACTTTTGTGGGCGCGCGAGGGACAACTATGTCCCAAACGCGCCTGTCTTCCAATACACTTTTTAGACTGGAGTGGAAGCCGTGTTTTACACGTTCCCTACGTAAATTATATAGGATATATCGTGCGAACAGCAGGTTTGGCAATTATACACCGCAATTGGACGTACCTCAGGCCTGGCGAGCCCAAACGCTGTGATTGGGACGATTCGTCGAGTAGCGCGGAAAGTTCGCCCTGATCACTGTCCGACGGAATTTCACCATCATCCTGCTCGTCTCGTAAATCTGGATATAACCGCTTACTTCTCGTACGTCTTGCCATAGAGAGTATTCTGTGGCGATGAAAATGATTAAACTTAAACTTTTCGTTTAGATGAGTTAGAAATTCTCCGTAACAGGACACTGAAAGTAAATTAGTTTTTCTACAAGTTTTGTATCATTAATACAACAGTGACAACAGTGTGTATTTGGTATAGCGCCCATCATCATAGGCGCGCAGACGAGTACTTGTACAGAAAAACATGAAATATATACTGGCAATGCGAGCATGGGATAATACGATAATAATATAGAGCTCGATCACAAAACAACAAAATAAAACGCGGATTAAATCAAGGAGAAAACGCAGAATCAAACAAACAACTACATAAAATATATCAGAGGGAGGCGAAAAGAGTCAAGGCGTGAGTGGTGGGATCAAAGGATAGATCAAAAAGATATTTACGAAGAGAAGCAGCAGATGAGCGATATGACAACGATGAGGTGATGTGAGAGGGGAGAGAGTTGTAAAGACGCGGACCGAAAAAGGAGAAAGATTTGGAAGACCACACGGACTCATTTAAAGCGCGAGGGCAGGCTAAAGGGACAGGATGTCTAGAAGAGGGGGTTTCAGAGAGAGAAAGTAAGGCATAGAGATACGTAGGTTTAGTGGGACAGTGCAACAGTTTGAAGATTATGGAGCAAATTTTGAAGTGAATTCTAGATTTGATGGGAAGCCAGCGGAACTTGAAGAGATAAGGAGACGTATGGCGGCAGAAAGCAGACAGACAGATCGATATAGCTTGAAACACCTAAATACAATAATTTCTATAAATCCACAAAACAACGGCAATACAACAGTAAATTTAACACAACATACCAATGCCCAATCTCGCGAATATGTACAAACGCGTCAGTTTTGTCCGAACACAATATCTACCGTCTCGCAAGTTTTCGCCACGCTAAATGTTTAATCTGTTTGTTCATTGCACAAAATTTGATACATATTTCACACACATAATTCATTTTAGCTTGATTCCACTGTGTCATTCAATTTTTAATTTAATTTCGAGTTTTCGTTTTTTCGTTAATGATAAATTAAGTGTATTTTGTATAATTGTAATTCATTAGAAATTAATTCTACTAATTATGTTTTTGAAAATTATAAAAATCGTATTGACACACAACAATATTTCACTACGTATATTTGTAGACTAACATATTTCAGAAAGTGCTTACATAAAGTATGCTGTGTTTTTATTTCTATTCAATGGTAGTATTTGATCTGACTTTGGAATTTCACTAAATTTAATATTGTACAACTCAAAATATTCAATAACACATACCAAAGCTCTTGTAAACGTGCATTTTATGCAGTATATCTTCCTGGAAAGTGTATTATGGAAATATATCATCTAAACTATCGACCAGGGATATTTCTGCAGTTATTCACGACCCATATGGACAAATATATAAGCTATATTTATACGCACATGATGGAATATTCTCTGGTCATGACATTGATGCTCTCAGGCAATATTCCTGCTCTATTTTTACACTGGCACATATAGGATTGCGCTCAAGTTATTAACGCACGCATATGCGAGAGTGTGTATGTATGTGTAGGTGTGTGTGCGTGTGTGTCTGTGCATTAGTCATTCGATATTGGTATTACATATTGAATGGTAGATGTATATATATATATGTGTGTGTGTATGTGTGTATGTGTGTGTGTGTATGTCAGATGGTTTTCATGGAAACCAGGATGGATTGAGCACATATTTGCGATGCTTATTGCATATTGCAGATACGAATTGATGTCAAAAATGCAGGTGGTAATTAAATTTCATGATTTATCACATTTTTTTAACCCACGGCGCCAAAAAATTAATGCATAAAAATTTCCGTAAAAATTTGCTATATTTGACAATTCTGACTAAAATATTGTAAGAGAAAACCCCGTAGTGCGTTATGTTTATTGTCACAGAAAAAGATACCACAGGTGATAATCACGAGACAGAATTTACAAACAAAATAAACCAAATGAACTGGAAATAATCTTAGTTGCTTTTTTGCTGCCGTGAAGGGAAATGGCTTCAATTTCAGCTATACACAGGACATACACTCACAATAATTAAATAAATATATATATTAATCAATAAAATACCCTAATTCAAATCCGGTTGTTCAGAATTATTTTCTTCTTGTCAAGAAATGGCCTATAATATAGCCAAAAAAAGCATACACCACAACAAAGCCCATATATTGACCCAATTGACATGGTGTCAGTGAATTTACATGAATGTGTCACATTTAAGGGTCATATTTAGCCATAAATCATTTCCAACACACACACTCACACACACACTCTCTCACACACACACACACACACACACACACTCTCACACACACACATTCGTCGAATGAATGTTGAACGAACATTTTGGAGAAAACAAATGAGGAAAACATTTAAATAGCACGTGAAAATAATTGCACGCACCCACAAAAAGAATGCATTACAATGAACAATAAAAACTTCATCTTTTGACTGGTTTTTCAGCCCAGATTTTAGTACCAAAAGAACACATCACATTAACACGAAAATATCAAATAAATTTAACGCATAACATAGATTATAGACTGTTCAATATAGTATTATTTTGCGCGCGTGTGTGTGTTTGTGGTTTATCTCCCAAATACATGTTTAAAACACAACACACACAGACGCACACAACACACAGACACACACATTCATACAAACATATATACACACATGTAAAGGGAAACATGTTTTTCATATGTAGATCTTTTTTCAGCATACAACATGATATTTTTTCAACATAAAACATTAATACAACGTATTCATGTATTCATGTTTTTATATACAGTTTGTTTATGTGTGTATGTGTGTGTGTGTGTGTGCATGTGTGTTTGTATTGTGTGTGTGTGTGTGTATTGTGTGTGTGAGTGTGTGTGTGTATTTGTGTATTGTGTGTGTGTGTGTGTGTATATGTCTCAATTCATTGTATGTGTGTGTATGTGTGTGTATGTGTGTGTATGTCACTGTGCGTGTGTTTACATATGTCACAACGTGTGCATGCTTGTGTGTGTGTGTGTGTGTGTGTTTGTGTGTATGTGCACAGATTGTATCTCAGCTAATCAGACGCTTGTCGGGCTGTGCAAAGATAAATGGATTTATGCGGCGAGAACCAATACAATTACATATACATATACATATACATAGGTCTTATGGAGAGTGCCCGAACGAACATAATCAAGCGCCCATAATACAATTACCCCTCTCATATGTAAGTGCATACATACAAATTATACACATATTATAATACACAGGTATATTTTGCAGTGAAATATATAGAATAAAAAAAGTATATAAAAATATAATATATAACAAAACTAGTGGTAATAAAATTTCAGAAGAAAATATAATGTAACCATTTGACATATAATTATATCATGTTGTGTCACTTTTATACATGATCATTCTTGACATTAAATAAATACACATGTTTTTATTTAATAGCTATGAATATTTAAAGTAAATTCTGGGTAGAAAAGCAGGCATTCAACAGGTATGTGTGTGTGTGTGTGTGTGTGTGAGTGCGAGTGTGTGTGAGTGTGTTTGTGTGTGGTGTGACATTGGGTCGATAACGTCAAAATAGATTAAGGTCAGCATAAAACATGACTCATATTCAATTAGACCAAAATAGACCTAAGCATTCATATTGTAAATACACATCGACAAACTATCTATCCTCAGCGAATAAACGACACAATATATAAATAATAAATAGATAGAAAAAACAGCAGATAATACACCAAGAACATGAGCGAATTTGAGTGTCTGTGGGTGCAGATTCTTAGAATAATTAGATAAATTACAGATTTCCAATTGGCACAGCATTGTTACGTAATCTTTTTCTCTCTGATTCCCTTCTTCTTATTGAAGAGGCCCTTAAGGCTTCATTTTCCACACAACAGCGCTGAAAATTCCAATACATTCAGTTGTTTCAACACAATTTAACTCATTTACGCCGAGAATTTAAAATATTTGAGTAGAAATGATTTAAAATTAACAAAAATTACATCCATTTAGCTGTATTAAGTGTAATTTCTGCGAAGATACAGAATACGATAAAACGGAGTTTGAACGTATTTGATAATTTGTTTTGATGTTATACTGATTATTGGAAAATGGAATCAACTGTGTTCATATGAACACACTTGGCGTAAATGGGTCAATGTCAAAGTCACGAATTCGGATAAATAAAAACTCGCTTTTATATAATTCTGTCCGACTTTTAATTTAATTTACCACTTATTCTACCACAGAAATTCCCCACAGGTTACGCACTGAACAACTGGTGTATATATGAATATTCTGATGGAAAAAGTTGAGCATTCTGTTATGCAACATTTAGTTGACTTTTGTTCACCTTGATTTATGAAAAAACAAATTGTGGCAATACCCGCGAGAAAAGCTGAATATGTGAGAATTTTTGCAATAAATTATGTTTATCCCCAGTGCATTAGCGAGATTATGCACCATACACACACACACACACACACACACACACACACACACACACACACACACACACACACACACACACACACACACACACACATGAGAGGAACGCCAGAATACGCAGCAACGCATGCATATGATGGAAAAGTTAGTGAGAAAAGTCAACAATATCACACAATTTTCTTTCGTCCCCAAAGTTTCATTACTAGACTTATGGATTAAACATTCAATGCGCTCTATAGTCTTTGTACTATAAATAGAAGCATGTAGGCAAGGCATAGAATAACTAGAGGAACAAAATAGAAATATTTAAACGTCAAATTACTACCAAGTTTGTGTTTCCCTCAGTAAAACTTACTAAATCCATTCTGACATGGTGATTTAATCCTGGTAGTCAGGCCATGAACTGATATCTCAATAATACAACCTCGGGAAAGAACTTAATATTTCATTATTAGTATTATTATTATTATTAATTACAGGCAAATCCAGTAGCATGGGAAGAGTGCAAGTGCACTATAACCACCCTGCGGTGGCCCCATGTGTACCGATAACATCCAAAGAATGTGTAGATAGATTGAGAAAAACGAGTTTATTTAGTATGTTAAGCCCAAGCGAGACAGCCCAAGTGATACCCAAAAATCAAATTTCTGCTGTGAATGGCACAGACACCGACGTTCGTATTTTTATATATTTTGGACTCTTGGAGTTTTAGACTTTTAAACTTTGGACTTTTGAACATTTACACTTTGGAACTTTGGACTCTTGGAGTTTTAGACTTTGTAACTTTGGACTTTTGAACTTTCAGTCTTTGGAACTTCGGACTTTTGAACTTTTAGACATTTGGAACTTCGGACTTTTGAACTTTTAGACTTTTAAACCTTTGACTTTGAACATTTAGACGTTTGGAACTTTGGACTTTGAACTTTTAGACTTTGGAACCTTGGACTTTGAACTTTCAGACTTTGGAACTTCGGACTTCTGAACTTTTAGACTTTGGACTTTTGGATTCGACGTTACAATGAGCCTCACAGCACGCCTGTCTCTGTGTTTTTGCTGCAGTGCGTGGCTGCCGTGTTGTGACTGGCCAAATGCAGCTGTTCCCTTTCAGCACGAGCTTCGCAGCCCATCACCCGCCGCAGGGTGTTGCGGAACTGCATGCTCATCATGCAGTAGAGCGGAAAGTTGATGAACGAGTTGACCAGCGCAAGAACGTCCATCAAATCACCGAACGTGGCGTAGCAAGTGTCCCGGAAGTCGGTCGACAGTCCAGCCAGCAGGGACATGACTCCCTGCGGAATCTCGGTGATGAGGAAGAGAAGCAGAATGGCCACCAGCATCCAGGTGGTCCTGTCCACTTGCCGCATGCCAGGGGGACGTGGAGAGGTGCCGTTAAGTCTGCTCACTTCCCGTAACGTCGCCGTTGTGTCGTCACCCGACGTGATATGGTTGCGAAGTCGCTGCTTCCGTCGTCGCGTCTCAAGCAGCACAGAGATCATGCGCGTCATCAGAAATATCAGCGCAACGCACGGACCTAGCTTAACCATCACCGAGTGCAGCCAGAAGCTAATACGAACCAGCAGCTCGTTGTGCGCACCGCCCACGAGACTGGGACCGATATGGAACTCCTGCTGCAGACGACCATCATCATCATCATCGTGGTCATCGTCGTGGCTGCTGCTGACGGGACGAGAACGCACGACAAACGAGAGCAGCGAGGTGATGCACAGCAGCGGAGCTACCACGAAGCCGAGCAGAACAAACTTGAGCGCGCGATGCATGCTACACACTCGTACTGCGTTGTTGGGCAGCACGACGATCAGGTAGCGCCACGAGGCAAGCAGAAGAGTCATCCACACTGATAGAGTGTGAGCCACCTGCGAGAAATGCGCGTGGAAGAGGATGTAGGTGGCAGAAGCGTGGGTGAAGTGGAACGAACGAGGTAGAAGGTGATGGACGACCGAGAACGGGATGTACTCGATCATCAGAGCGGTATCGGCCAAGGCTAGACCCGTGAGGATCGCGTTGGTGGGAGAGACCATGTCACGACGCGTCAGTACCATCATGTTGATCAGGTTGAACACGGCGCCGAGCGAACACAGCAGCAGACAGGTGTAACCGTAGACGGGACGATGTAAGTCGCGAAGAGCTCGCACTTGAGCGTCACAAAGAATCCAAGAAGAAGACGGAGAATATGGACTGGTGGCATTGCCGGGAGGATGAAGTGTTGTGAAAGCAGGCAGGAGCCAATCAGATCCCCCGGCGCTCAACTGCCGAAATTCCAGCCAGTCGTCTAGACTGAGGTTGTGGTGAATCAGAGTACTGATAAGTACCTGATGCTGTGTGGCTCGTGGCCTATCAAAATCCATCAACACTGAACTGAACCGAATTATCACAAAATCAAGTGACTTGTGTGTGTGTTTCGGCGGTGTCTCTGGATGTCTTGCACGACTTTTTCCTGGTTTTTAGCAGCCGAAATGTCGACACTGCCAAAAACAGACATAAACCCATTGAATATAATTCTGTAAATTACTTTGAATTGCAATAAAAAATGTACGTTAAAACATTGCTTATTAAGATATAATTATACATAATATTCTATACATATGTTCATGTTTATAATGCCATTATTTGTGTATATATATATTTATAAATTAATATTTACTGTAGAACATACGCTTGTCATTTACACACACACACATACAAACAGTAGCTGGTAGGCTTATATGAATTGGAATAAAAGCAAAAAAATATACTACACGCATAAAAAACCGAATCGTATTTTGAAAGCGAAATAATTTATTAAACGTAGTTAATCGGAGTGAAAAATCAATTGTTTTTGTTTTTGGCATCGAAATTATATAATAAAAAAGTGTTGTATATACAAGAATTATACTCGACTTATGAAACACAAACACACGCACACACAAACACACACACAGAACACGCGGTTAAAGTAGAAATGATTTATTATCAAAATTCAGCTCATGAATCAATTTTATTTAATCCCACTCTGGTTAGATGGACTATGAATGATGAGGATGCTGTATGTGATAAAAATGAGTGTCCATTTTTCAAAATGTTGCTCAACACGAAATGATGTATTCTATTTTAATTATTATAAATCTTTCCAGCATATATAATGTGTGGAAAGAAATATTGAATGAATTTCGCAAAATGTTAACATTTTCACAACACAAATTATAGTGTACGAAAAATGTGCCAATTTCTAAGGCCTGCAATAATTACAATACATAATTTTTTTTTATTATAAATTATTAAAATTATTTTATATTTAAGACGGTAAAATCAAGCGCAGATATACACACACAAATTGTCACGTGAAATATATCATAAACAATAAACAATTTCCTCACTGTTTTCTGGAAGTGATTTATAGAAAAAATTTCCCGATTGGTTTTTTAAATGGTTAAGTTTAAAGGCCTCAAGTGACAGCTGCTACACGGGAAGAAGCCGAAGCTTATGAACACACACAAGTGTGTCCCGTGCAGCTCGCTGCCACCGCAGAACCGACCATCTCCACGCTATGGCGCCACAAGGACGGAAGACGTATTAGAGAAGGCCACCTCGCCAGAATGCATGGCACAACACATGACTGATATCTGGTACCATCATTTACTGCTGGGTGGACAGGGGCTGTTGGATTATATAATTCGCCCAAAAAATTCTGCTCCGCCGGGATTTGAATCACGGACCTCCCGCTTGTGAGGCGGGTGTGCTACCACTACACCACGCAGTCCAACAAATTAATATCTTGCCATCATTTTTGAGTCCTAATTAAAAGCTGTGCTATGTGCTTGAAATATAATATCCACCTATTATAATTATTAATCAACTATTTTATCTATCGCTGGCAAAACATTTTAGCAAAGGAAATTGGTATGTATGTGTGTGTGTCTGTGTGTATGTTTGTGTATGTGTGTGTGTGTCTGTGTGTGTGTTTGTGTATTTGTGCAAAATTTCCGCTCTGAACAGTTCCCGTGATACAAGTGCCAATTCGATTTTGCCATACTGTGTGTGTGTGTGTGTGATTTTGGAATTGCACACACACACACACACCCACACACCCACACACATTACATTACATTGAGACATATATATCGCGCTTTTCACCCGAGGGTCTCAAAAGCGCTCACACACATGCACACACACTCAAGCCCAAGAGTCATACACACATAAACAATCACGAACACACTCACACTCACAGTGGGTGATGATTGGCAGTACACAGTTCAGGGTCGGTCTTTGGTAACTGAAGACTCTAGGAAAAGTGAATTAGGCGGCCCCAGATTAATCCAAGTATTTAAACCGAATACCAAAGCAATAAGAATGTGTGATTGATTAAAAACCTCATACACACACACACACACATATATATATATATATATATATATATTCTCATTCAGACAAACGGGATTAAACTGGATTGCCGCTTTGCAGTTTTCAATCTTCTTCTTTGTCGTCTCGATCGCTCGTGCGAGTTTTTGATGATCGCTGTTGAGCTTGTGCAGTAATTCGCCGATGTGTAACGTTTCGGAGCAGCCGGTCTCCATCCTCAGACAATGTGGTCAACTAAACGCCGTTTGTTTGTTGTCGATTGTGTGTTCATATCATATTCGTGCAAAATCTCCGACTAATTCTGAATATTCTGGAGACAGTATTATGCTGACTATGTCCTATCTTTCATGATTAGCTCAATCTAAATAGTTTTGTGTGTGCTTAGGTCCGACCCTATACACAAACAGCTGCTACCAACGTCCAAATTCATTCAGCAACAGCAGTTCCTAATTAAATCACCGATTTAATGATCAAACCTCATTACAGTTGCATTTCAACACATTGCCACTCCACAATAAGCATGCATGGTGAAATTGTTGACAGGTTATTAATTAATTATAACTCCGCGTTCTATCTAGTTTAAATTTGAACCAACAATCACTGAATTAACATGAGCATACAGTTTAATTAACCTTTACAAACAGGTGAATTCAAGAGGCAAGGAATAGAGTCATATTATACATATATATATATAAATATTCATAAATTACATCCATTGATTCTAATAATGATAAAAATAATCAAAATATTAACATAGTCTGGTTGTTATGCTAAATTTCAAGGCAATTTCTACAGTGTATGCGAATAAAAAATTCCACGCAGCAGCAATACATCTAGACAAATGATATTTGTATGTATGTGTGTGTGTGTGTGACATGTGCAGTTGTGAAGGCTGCCTCAAACACACACACACACACACACACACACACACACACACACACACACACACAACAGGTGTGACAAACACACACACACACACACACACACACACATGAACTATTAAAATACAATGACACTGTTGAAAAGAATAAATACAGCTAGATTTTGTTGACATAATTGCAGGTGTGTATGTGTGTTTTGGTGTCTGTCTGTCTGTCTGTGTGTGTCTGTGTGTGTGTGTGTGTTTGTTTTGGTGTCTGTGCGTGTGTGTCGCGTATAGTTCATATAGTTAACTTTACATGTATCTTATAATATACTTATAAAAACCTATATAAACACCAATTTATACGAGAATATGTGTGTGTGTGTGTGTGTGTGTGTGTGAACATGTTTAGAAATGTCTAGATTATGAGAAAACGTAATGTATTAAGCAAATGTCAATTTGTACATCAATATTACACACACACACACACACACACACACACACACACACACACACACACACACACACACACACACACACACACACACACACACACACACACACACACACACACACACACACACACACACACACACACACACACACACACACACACACACACACACACACACACACACACACACACACACACACACACACACACACACACACACACACACACACACACACACACACACACACACACAATCACACACTAACACACAAAGGGGGAGAAAGAGTTACTTAAAGAATAAACGATCATTGAAAAAGGATCATTTTAGATTTGAAGTCTGTTGATCATGTTATTGATCTTACTTAACACACCAGCAGAAGTTATGATCTTGTTGATCCGTGAGATCAGTCAGACTAGCAGAAGCAGTGGTAGTGGATCAGATCACAACACCAGATCACACATCTGTGCCAACATATACGCCCACACAACACACACAAACACACACAGAAGACACTGCACAAACACTGATACTTTGATGATTACGATTGTATGATTGAGACCATGACGACGTCGCAAGAGCCACGGACACACACTAACACACACACTGATTGACTTCATCAACAGGCGAGCGACGCAGCAGCCTTGACGTTGGCGTGTCCGCCCAGTAGGCACGTGCGTCGGTACCGATGCCCGTCGGAGTCGACGACAAAGTGGCCCGCATCTCGATATGACATGTGTCTAACGGTAGCCGGGCGCAAAACATCCGTGTGCGTGTCAGTGTGTGTGTGTATGTGTGTCAGTGTGCGTGCGTCAGTGTGTGTGTGTATGTCAGTGTGTGTGTGTTTCAGTGTGTGTGTATGTCAGTGTGTGTGTGTGTGTGTCAGTATGTGTGTGTGTCAGTGTATGTGTGTGTGTATGTGTGTGTGTGTCAGTGTGTTTGTGTGTGTGTGTGTGTGTCAGTGTATGTGTGTGTGTGTGTGTGTCAGTGTATGTGTGTGTATGTGTGTGTGTGTGTCAGTGTGTTTGTGTGTGTCAGTGTGTGTGTGTGTGCGTTTGGGTGTGTGTGTACGTGTGTGTGTATGTCCATTTGTGTCTATGTGTGTGCGTGTGTGTGTATGTGTTGGTGTGTCAGTGTCAGTGTGCGTGCGTGTGTATGTGTGAGTGTGTGAGTGTGTCAGTGTGTGTGCCAGTGTGCGTGTGTATCAGTGTAAGTGAGTGTGTGTGTGGGTGATGAATAATGCACGTATTTTATCCGCAGTTGAGTCTAGCAGAGGACGCCAAGATTTTTCCACTGGGAGAGGTTGAGGAAAAAGATGTGGGGGCTTGGCGAAACATACTCCGAATCTCTAAAAAAGAGAGGACACTTTTTTGTGTGCGCACGCGAAAAATTGAGCTCATTTTTATTCATTGAAATATGACATTTTAATTGAAAATTTACATATTTCATGGATCAAATGTTTTGCCTGACGTTTCTTTAGACATAGATCATATCGAACTATTTTATCGAAGTATTTTACAAAATAACTCGGACGGCTCTCGAAAAAGGGGTTATGTGCTGGTAAAAACGGTGACGTATGGTCATCCTATGAATCATTAAGAAATAAAGTCGAAACATTAATTGCGAATATTTTTTTGGGGGATCGGGGGGGGGGGGGGGGGCAAATTTTTGCCAAGGTTTTGAAGTCTCTCTAGCTCCACCTTGACATCACCATTGTTAGTCTATCTGTGTACGGTGACTGTGTTTATAATTGGCGAGTGCACACATAGGGAATTACGCAGAGCAGAAATATAAATTGAAAAATTGTCCGTGAGTTAGGACGGGATTAAGTTAAATGCTGACTGTGTGAGAAATTGTCAAGAACAAAACTGTACTACGCTTGAGGAAATTGAATTTCTGAGCTAAAGCGATGCCAAATTTCCCAGTTGAGTTGTGAAATTCATAAGACACCAAGAAAACAAACACACTTCAAACCTTTTGAAACTACTATTCTACACACGAACTCATCCTCCCACAAAGTCATTAGTGAGATTTCTGCTTCGAGCACCAACCAACGAAAAACAGTCCAAGCAAAGAAAATGTCAGCAATTTTATATACAGCGTTAACAATTTAATATTTAAAAGTATTATTTAAACTTCAATTTGCTAGTTAAACTTCAACAAATTAATATTTAAAAAGCGTTATAAGCGTTAAATATTTGAAGTTTAATTTTCAGGCAAAATGTTTGGAATAAATTGACTCGCTTTTGCCTCTGGAAATAGTCCAATTTACACGTGCCATAAATAGTAATGTGTCTCTGCTATTTCAGAGTGGAACAATCTCATTGCAAATGTACAAACAACGCAACACATTTACATTGTACATGTTTAATTAGTTAAGTGAAGTCACGTATAAGTCGTACTAATGAAATACTCAATAGAGACACGTATACTTGTGTGATGCTGAACAATTTAAACTAACTTGTGATTCAAACTGAAGTGAGTCAGATGAAAATTAACTAATTACTTGTTTGATCTGAGCTTACCAAACAAGGATTACACAAAAAATGTGTTGCTTTGAACTTCAACATCAAACAAACACGAATGAAATTGAAAAACAGATTAAACCTTGGAGAGCGGAAAATTCAGCAGAGAACAAACATGACCAAACATGCATTTGATTCGAAATTAATTCTCCCACTTAGAAATAATATACTAATCATATTTGAATATAATAACTGATGAAATATTTCTTGATATTACATTTCTAATCTATTATTTATTTTGATATTTATAACAG
>OU696592.1:6225426-6235426 GCA_916048095.2 Sacculina carcini | reverse complement strand
TGGCGTTGATTTATATTGATATTTTATAAAGTAAGTACATACGGTACATATCTGCATTGTAATTGTAGTACATACCATAGCACATAATTGTATAGTAAGTAGTACATATCTATGTTTTACGACTAATGCTACATTTTTCATGTGAAATACAATAAAATGTACTGATAACAATTAAGTTTGATATTTAATGTAAAATCAATAACATACATTGTGGTTCTAGCTGGGACAATTTTGATTTCAGTTGGGACAACTTTCATTTCAGTTGGGACAAATGAAATCGTAGAAGGTATAGCTTATAAACAAATTGAGAAAGTTTCAACCCTATTTTCAACCCCTGAGGTAGGGGATAAGAATACTGTCGCCGTACCCGCTGCGTGTCGTGTAAGAGGCGACTCAAAGCTAAAGCTCTGCTTCTTCCCTCCCTGTACTGCCACAGCAAGAGGGGAGCGATAATCCAACAGCGTTGACACCCCCCTTTAATTAATGACCCAAATAAAAAAACAGAAAAAAGAGAGAATACAATTTTAGCGAGTGTGTGTGTGTGTGTTTATGTATGTGTGGTTATGTGTCATATCACTAGTATACACTCATAATATGCATATTATGTAGATATACACACATACCATTGACATGCCCGCAATGTGTAAAAGTGTGTGTGCCAGTGTGTGTTTGTGTCAGTGTTTGTAAGTGTATGTGTGTGTGTGTGTGTGTGTGTGTGTGTGTTTGTGTGTGAGTGTGTGTAAAAGCCGTAGGTGTTATTTACGTACAGAAAACAAGACACCCCACTGCCCACAGTAACTCGATACACACACACACACACACACACACACACACACACACACAACCACACACACACACACACACACATTTGGTGTCTGCTGTGTGTGTAACAAAACACTTAGGTAACACACAATGAGACACACACACACACACACACACACACACATACATACGAGCGTATCTGTGTAGCGCATGCTAATAGGCATACTCAAGTGTATGTGTGTGTGTAGAGAAAGACGAAGAAACAGAGAGAGAGAGAGAGAAACATAATTACCGGCTAACACTCACAGGTACTCTTCGTTGCGGGAATTCAATCCCAGTTGAATAATTACACTAACAGTCAACCAAAAACGCATGGGAAGATCCCCAGCAGCGAAAACACGAGAAGAAATGGCATCATCTTGTGTGGAATCAACCCAATTATCAGAACGAAACTAATCTTCAACTAAATTTAACTAATCAAATTGACAATTTGGCATTCGCAAGAATGAATGAATGGAAAGCGAGTTGGAAAAAGCTATCAGATATCTAATAAATAATAATATCTACAAAGCAGCAAAGCAAATAATATCAGATATTTACAAAACAGGCTGTGTTTGAATAGCTAAATTGAAAAAGACAAACTTGTCGCTTAAATCCAAGTTGCCCATGAGAACGTTTGAGGTAATTGGCAATGTGTAAACATATATTCACACACACACATACACACACACATACACATACACACACATACATACACACACATTACATTACATTAGGTAGATATTTATATAGCGCCCTACACCTAGAGGGTCTCTAGGGCGCTGCACACACACACACACACACACACACACACACACATAGCCACACACACACAGAAAGTGAAAGGTAAAGAAAGAAGAGAGATAATTTACACCTTATAATCATCAATAATATAGACACACACACACACACACACACACATACAGACACATTTACTAGCATCTGACCTAACCCAACACACATGAATCATAACCTCACCTCACCCACACGTACATGAAACGTGACCTAAACATACACAGGTATCGACCTGACATAACATGCACACACACACACACACACATATTGATCGTGACCTGACCTGAGTATTATTGCTGTTGTTGTTCTTGTTGATGACCTTTGTTGGGTCACGTGAATCAGCATCAGCCGATTGTTCAGTATGTTGTTGTTGTTGTTGTTGTTGTTGTTGTTGACGTTTCAAACCCAGCCAGATGTCGTCGAACATGGCCGAACCAACCGGCGGAGGTGGACGATGTGGCATTAATGTTGGAGGTGGACGATGTGATGATGTGGAGACTGCACATGCCCACAAAACACACACACACATATTTTAGTATAAAGCAATATTGACTTTAAGAAATACATATACAAATTAATAATTAAAAATAAATAAAATACTGTTTAAAGCTGTTTGAAAATGTAAAAAATTTATTGTTCATAATTATTTTATTATTATTATTGTATATTTTAGTGTGATTCAACTACACACATATTACATATTAAATATATTAAATATATGGATGTTTGAAAGAAGTTGTCAAGAATAAGCATTAATTGTTTATGCTAAATGAGAAATTATTGTGGACAAAAATATACTTCTTATGTCTTACACAAACACACTGACACACAAACACACACACTGACACACAAACACACACACACACACACATACACTGACACACACACACACACACACACACACACACACACACACACACACACACACACACACACACTGGCACATATACTGGAACACACACTGACACACATACTGGCACACACACTGACACACACAAAAACACAAACACACAAAAACACAAGCGGACACACAATTGTTTGGAGTCCACATTTACAAAAACATATTAAAAAACTGGAGAAGGTACAGAAATCAGCCACAAAAAATTTAGGAAGCATCAAACATTTGTCATATTTCGACAGACTAAAAAAGTTAGGTTTGACAACGCTAAAAGAAAGGAGAGTTAGAGGGGATTTAATCTCAGTTTATAGATGTCTTACGGGAAGGATAAAATGGAAAATCAGAAGTTGTTTCAATTCTCAAAATCTAATAGGAATCACAGTTTTGGCCTACAAAAACGCAGGATTAAAAAGGACATCCAAAAATATAGTTTCCCAAATAGAGTAGTAGATAGATGGAATATGTTAGCAAGCGACATAGTACAACAGCCAACGACACAACTGTTTAAGAAGACATATGACAACTGGAAGGCGGGAGTCATGAGCCTGTCTGACTCATTCCTGCGAAGACAACTAGTAAGAACAACTAGTAAGAACACACCTGCCAGCGTTGTTCTGGTGGATTTGTGACGATGCTGAGTGGGATAAGACTCATGCGTGGACGGCACTACAGTGGCTACTGCAGACGCTGATCGACCAACACGCCGATGATGAGTCAAATTGATGAGCGCCGTAGCTGGCAGAGCCATAGCGCGCCCGGTCGAGCAGCGTAGCTCGGCGCCGCCGACAAACACGCGGTCGAACAGTACCTCGACGGTGACGTGGTCGTCAGGGCCGATGCTGGATGAAGTGGCTGGGGTGTGGCAAGGGGCGCGTGAGCCAGCAGACATGCCGGCGCGGCGTGATGGCGCGGCGGCGGCAGCAGCGGCGGTATCGTCACCATGACAACCGGTGCTTTCTGTAACTACGGCACGACGAATTCCTGCACACAAACACACACACACACACACACACACACACACACACAAATACATACATTTGTGCGTGTCGGAAAAACACACACACACACACACACACACACACACACACACACAACACACACACACACACACACACACAGACAGATACATTTGTGTGTGTGGAAAAAACACACAGACAACACACAGACAACACACACACACACACACACACACAAACACACACACACAAATACATTTGTGCGTGTCAAATACCACACACACACACACACACAGACAACACACACACACATACATGTTTGACAGATTAGCCCATTAACTGGTGATAAAAAAATTAATGAACTTGGCTCATTGAAATTAGTATATTATATTTTTTATTCATATCTATTATATGCATGATGAAGAATGAGGGAGAAAATTCACTAAGAGTTGTCAAGTGGGAAGCTAAAGGTCGGACAGAACAGGACAACTGTGTGTGTGTTTTTATCAATTCAAATTCATATATTTTTGTTTCTAATTACCTCCGAATGACATTTATTTATGATGTAACAACTGAATTTATTTAATTTATCATTAAAGTGGGGAATCAGTGAAAGAAAAAAGGTTAAGAACCACTGGCATATTCGCTTAAAGTAGAAAATAGAGCATAGAAAGTGGAAATTAGGGAGATAGGAAGGAGAGAGAATGTTACCGATTACTGTTCCATGCAGGCCCAACGGTACACTGGATGCAAGTCCCACGTTGACAACTCGATCAAACAGACAATATTGCGTCTCATCCACGGCGGCAGTGTTGCCAGACACCAGCTTATGCTGCCAACACAACAATATAGAAAGAAGAGAAAGAGAAGGAAGAAGAGATAGGAAGAAAGAGATTGATAAGAAAGAGAGAAAAAAGACAAAATAACACAAAGAAAGGGAGAGAGAAAAAGAGAAACAGAGAGATAACCGAATGTTCCGAAAAAGAAGAGAAAATTAAAAATAACTCAAAACAAAAACAACCAGTTTTCTACAATCAATAAATCAATTTACAATCAATTTAAAATCAATCTACAATCAATCTACAATCAATTTACAATCAATCAATCAATTTACAATCAATAACACAATCTACAATCAATACATCAATTTACAATCAATAAATCAATTTACAATCAATAAATCAATTTACAATCAATCTGAAATCAATCAATCAATTTACAATCAATCAATAAATCGTTATTCTTATAATGCAATCAAAAAAGTGATCGCAAAAATCTACTATCATTCATATTAGAGACGCACATAGCTAAGTGTTGATAATTGTGAACATCTGCAATCACTTACCGAGTACAATTCACGCAACGAGACAGAAAGCAAGCCGTGGCGAGGACATGCTCGTGCACCGTCCGTGGTCACAAGGGTCTTGTCAACAGTGTGTTCGATCGCCTCGACGACCGAGGGATCAAGCACGCGGTCATCGGGGGTCACAAGCGAGCGGCCAAAAGGCACAGGCCAGCGAACTGTGGCTGGTGTGGTGGCGGCACATACGCGCGACACCCAACACTTGAGCTCAGTGACACGACGTCGTCTTAATAAGCAGACAAACACACAACAATTTGGAAGCATAACAATTTGGAACAATTTGGACACATACACACATAAATACACAAATACACACACAAGTACACACACACACACACACACACAAATACACACACACACACAGACACTTGAGTTCAGTGACACGATGTCGTCTTATTAAGCAGACAAACACACACACACATACACACATAAATACACACATAAATATATACACACAATACATGCATATACAGACAAACACACACATACAAATACAAGCAAGTACACACACACACAAACAAATACACACACACACACACACACACACACACCGACAAACACACACACATACATACACAAACAAACAAATAAATACACACAAACAAACAAATGCACACACAAACAAACAAATACACACACGCATACACACACAAACAAACAAATACACACACACAGACAAATACACACATACACACACACAAACACAAACACACACAGAGAGAAGCGCAAATACACACACACACACACACACACATACACACACACACACACACACACAGATAAGCTCAAATACACAAATACACACACACACACACACACAGATAAGCTCAAATACACAAATACACACACACACACACACAGATAAGCTCAAATACACAAATACACACACACACACACACACACACACACAGATAAGCTCAAATACACACACACACACACACACAGATAAGCTCAAATACACAAATACACACACACACACACACACACAGATAAGCTCAAATACACAAATACACACACACACACACACACACACACACACAAACAGAAAACACAGACAAACCAGTATGTACAGGCATATACACAATATTACCGCTATTACTACTGAGAAGAGCAAGCTAAATTGCTCCTATTTCTCTACTAGTTCCAGGTTATTTTTGAGCTACAATCGAAAGCAGACGGAATCAGTTCAGTGGTGGAATTCAATGGTGGCAGATACCTGATGTCAGCGCGTGGCCAAATGTCTGAGTCACGGAACTTGAAGCCATCCGTATTGTTGGCGAGATAAGAGACCACCTCGGCAAACTGGACGGTGTAGCGGCGCAGTGCGTCAACCACGGCTTCAGAGTATAACCAAGTGCCTTCACGTAGTCGCGTCCATCCAGGTACCTGTCACACACACACACACAAATATACACACACAAATATACAAATATACACACACATACACACACAAATATACACACAAATATACAAATATATATACACACAGACACACACACACACACACACACACACACACACAAGACACACAAATATACACACACAAATATACACACAAACACACACACACACACACACACAAACACACACACATACACACACATACACACACAAATATACACACATAAATATACAAATATACACACACAAGACACACAAATATACACACACATACACACACAAATATACACACACATACACACACAAATATACACACACATACACACACAAATACACAAATATACACACACAAATATACACACACAAGACACAAAAGACACAAATATACACACACATACACACACAAGACACACAAATATACACACACATACACATACACAACACAAACACACACATACACATAATTCCGAACAACGTTATTTAAGCACTGCATATTATGTAATGGCCCTAGAACATGGAACAGTTTGCCGATGGAAATGAAACACTTGAAAACCGTCCGAATAACAAAAACTTGTTTTAAGGGTAAACTCAAAAAATATTGCGATGGATTCTGATTTCGCAATTGTAATATAAACCCAACTGCTGTACTGTTTGTGTACTGTTGCTGTGCTGCACTGTTTGTGCTGTACTGTCGCTATACTGTACGTTTTGTCGAAGATCGTGTCGATGTACTGTACCTTTTGTCGAATATATTTTATAATATTGTGATTGTTCTTTGTGTATATATTATTGCAAATATCATGTGTGTCGTATAACAATGTGATATTATACATGTTCGTTCAAGAGCCGCGGCTCAACGAACATTGCCACTGTTTATTGTTTATGTTGTTACTGTGTGTGTGTGATTATTCCGTGGCAATACATTATAAATTACAAAAAATTACAAATTACAAAAATTACATACACACACACACATACACATTTACATGAATATTTACTCTTTGCTATAAACTGTTAATGATATTTAAATATTATAATAATACTACACATATATGAGACAAAACGTTTAACAACAGTTTTTGTATTCTTATCTCGTAAATCATATACAGACACACACAAACACACACACACACACACACACACACACAGGTATTCATACATACACAAAAACACCTATACACACACACACACACACACACACACATAGAAACAAACATGAATATACACGCAAAAACATACACTCCTACAAACATACGCAGACACACATACATACACACAAATATGTATGCGTGTGAGTGTGTGTGTGTGTCAGTGAGAGATTAAGAGAGAGGGAGAGAGTATGTGAGCGCTCACTTCCTCTCCTTTACTGGTATGTTTGCAATCGATGGCAATATTGACGGTTGATTCGAAGTCTCGTTTTGAATTGGCCGAGACAGCTAGATCTTCTATGTTGACATCGGGAGTGAGTACAAGTAATATACGGCCTGTCAGTCGTGAAACTAAGTGTCCGCTCATTCCTACCTGCTTGCCAACCGAATATGCTGACACAAACACACACACACACACACGCACACACACACACACAGGCACAACACATATACAAACAAATCCACATACATACAAACACGCACACACAAACAAACACACACAAATAAACACACAAAACACACACACAAACACAGACACACACACACACACACACACACACACACACACACACACACACACACACACACACACACACACACACACACACACACACACACATACAGACACATACACAAACAGACGCAGACACAAACACGCACACAAACAAACCCACATACATACAAACAAGCACAAACAAATAAACACACAAAACATACACAAATACACAAACACAGACATATTGTCGGTTTAGTATTGTAATGCTGAAAAGAAATGGCATGGTTCTATGGAGAAATAGCACACACGGACGAAAAGCAGATGAAAGCAAATAAAAAAATAGCAAAAAATCACTCCAAGTGTTTGTAACGACGCTAACAATTTCTCACCTAGCCCATGATTCTAGAGATAGATGGATAGATATATAGATAAATAGATAGATAAATAGATAAATAAATAGATAGATAAATAGATAGATAAATAGATAGATAAATAGATAAATAGATAGATAAATAGATAGATATATAGATAAATAGATAGATAAATAGATAAATAGATAGATAAATAGATAGATATATAGATAGATAAATAGATAGACAGATAGATAGATAGATAAATAGATAGATAAATAGATAGATAGATAGATAAATAGATAAATATATAGATAGATAGATAAATAGATAGATAAATAGATAGATAGATAGATAGATAAATAGAAAGAGAGATAGATAAATAGATAGATAGATAAATAGATAAATAGATAGATAGATAAATATATAGATAGATAGATAAATAGATAGATATATAGATAGATAAATAGATAGATATACACATTCTAGGGATAGTCTAGATTCTATTCCCGAGGAAACATGGATTTCTAATATACTAGGTAGAATACTAGTGCATGCAATTTTAGCTTAAATCATAAACCTTATGGGAACACAGAAATACAGACACGCACACAAACACACACACACACACACACACACATCTGATGAAGGGCAATCAAAGACAGGGGATTACCCATGTGTGTGTGTGTGTGTCTGTGTGTGTGTGTGTGTGTGTCTGTGTGTCTCTGTGTGTGTGTCTGTGTGTGTACCCATTTTAAGACATTAAAAATACATGGGAAAAACATGGGAAATGTTTACTTACCAGAAGAGTAATTTTGGTGCGAGTGTTTGTGCAGGGTCATTGCCCTATGAAAGTCGGGTTCAATGGCCTTGTTGTTTATCACTCGAACATTCACCAGCCCGTCCAAGCCGACGCTCAAAATCTACACACACACACACATACACAAACATACACACATGAATACATGCGTATACATAAATACACAAAAATATATGAAGAAAAACACCAAAAAATAGTAAAAATATAGAAAGGATAGAAATTTGATTGTAAATTCGCTATTTTTGAGGAAAATGCCAACCCGGCTGAAAAATGAAACAATTTGTTTAGAAACTAGAAATTTGTGTAGAATATTTATTAAATAATAAGTAATACTATAATTTATTCTCAAATACTGTCTAATATTTGTCATATCAGAAATTTCTAGTAAATAAGAAAGAAAGACAGGAAGACTAAGGAGAAATGCTAGAAAAAAAACATGGAACAACAAAATGAATGAATGAATGAGAGATTGGAGACATGAGTGCATGGGGGTACATGATGGGGGAGGGAGGGGGGGCACCTCAGCTTGGGCTCCGTATAGGGCAGCAGTGAGCAGGAAGCACGAGGATCCAACATCGAGTAGCTGCTGGACAGGCAGCTGCGGACGAAGAAGCTGTTGAGTGTCGTGTTGTAACGAACACACACACGTCTGCACGGCGAACGGCTCCACATGAGAAGACCACTGCACCGGCACACACACAAGCACACACGCATACACACAAATACACAAACATACATTACCTTAGGTAGGGAGGGATAGGTAGGGATACACACACACACACACACACACACACACACACACATACATACAAATACACACGCACACATATACAAATACACAGACAAATACATTACATTACATTAGGTAGGGACACACACACACACAAACACACAAATACACAAACATACAATATATTAGTTAGGGAGGGATAGGTAGGGATACACACACACGCACACACACACACACACACA
>OU696592.1:6220426-6222926 GCA_916048095.2 Sacculina carcini | reverse complement strand
GTCTGTAGCGTGGCTGGCGAACAGTTTGCTCTGCATCGGGTTTGTATTCTCGCAGCGCAGCTTCTGTGAGCCGCTTGTTATTGTAGCTGGAGCTTCATGCGATTCGGCAGTAGCGGCCGCCGGCGACGGCGACGCTGATTTGAGAAAATAACGAGTTGTTTCGGTACTGACACACACCACTCTGCAAAAACACACACACACACATACATACATACATACACATACGTGTTGTATGTTATGTTTTGCACAGAATAGACAATTAATTGGAGTGCAATAAATGCTAATGAATGAATACACACACATAAATTTAATTTAATTTATTTAAACATATATTTTCAGCGCAATATCTCTACACACGCACGCAATGTGTCTTAGCTGCACAAACAGTATTATTATTATTATTATTATTATTATTAATTACAGGCAAATCCAGTAGCATGGGGGAAGAGAGTGCAAGTGCACTATTACCACCCTGCGATGACCCCATGTACCGGAAGCGCCCAAAAGATTCAGAGAGAAAGAGAGTTCGAAGAGAAAAAAGTCTAGAAAGAGAGTTGGAAAAAAATAATAAATAAATAACAATAAATAATAAACCATCATCCGATAACAATCCATAATATCACTCCGAGTCAATTACAATGCGACATTGTACAAACGGATACACATACGTGAAGAAACATTCATCAACGTACATACACATACACACACACGCGCATACATGCGGTGGAAGTGCGGATTTATAACATTCTCTAACAGAGCACTCATCCTTCGACATTTCTTAACAGACAAACTATGTGTGTGTTGTCTGTTGTGTGTATGTGTATGTGTGTGTGTGTGTGTGTGTGTTGTCTGCTGTGTGTGTGTTGTCTGCTGTGTGTGTGTTGTCTGTTGTGTGTGTGTGTGTGTGTGTGTTGTCTGTTGTGTGTTGTCTGCTGTGTGTGTGTTGTCTGCTGTGTGTGTGTTGTCTGTTGTGTGTGTGTGTGTGTGTGTGTTGTCTGTTGTGTGTTGTCTGCTGTGTGTTGTCTGCTGTGTGTGTGTTGTCTGTTGTGTGTGTGTGTGTGTGTGTGTGTGTGTGTGTTGTGTGTGTGTGTGTGTTGTCTGCTCACATTGTTGACATTTTTGTAGTAAGGTGCGTGCAAATTGTGAAAATGTTGCAGAAGATCATATTTTTGTAACTGTCACCTTTTACCTTTTGGAAATTGTATGTGTTCATCTAAGAGCTTTGGCTCGATGAACTCTTGCTAATATTGCTATAAATTTGTTTTTTTTTTTTCATGTGTCTGTATACCCGTATAGCAATGCACGTTTACTTACTTACTTATTATGTGTGTATCACACACACACACACACACACACACACACACACACACACACACACACACACACACACACACACACACACACACACAATAAAAAAGAACTAAAACCCATAGACACTCACATATATACATGCACACAAACACATACACACTCAGATATACACACATACACAAACAAATACACACTCAGATATACACACACATACACACAAACAAATACACACTCACACATACAATCATTAAAAATAAAATATGATACTTGGAAGGCAGGAGTGACGAGTCTTTGACTCATTCCTGCGGAGTCAACTAGGTAAGAACAGCTAGGTACGAACATACATACACACACACATATATATATACACACGAGCACACACATACACACACAACAAAAAAGAGCTCAACCCCATAGACACTCACATATATACATGCACACAATCACACACACACACACACACACACTCGCATATACATGCACATATATACACACACACATATATATATACACACGAACAAATACACACATACACACACACACACACACACACATACTATGTGTACTCGACAGCCGAATGTTTGATGATGTTGTTTGTGTGTTTATGTGAACGATAACCGAAAGTCATACGCGCCAGTTATATTATTGCTGTAAACACATTCCACACCTGCTCGCTTTTTCCAATCGTTAAAACACAAACATATTGTTGTCATGTTTTTTCACACATAACTAGGCTACATGTTTAACCTGAATCTGTCACTGTATTTGCCGTTTTGTTCATTTTTATTTACTTTATTTTATTGATCTAATATTTTTTTTAGAGTAGCTTATTGTGCTGAAAAGCCTTTGTGGAGCGCAATAAAGGCCAACTTACTTACTTACTTACACACACAGAGAGACACACTGACACACACACATACACACTGACACACACACACACGCACACTGACACGCATACGCACACACACACACACTGACACACGGATGTTTTGCGCTTGGCTACCGTTAGACACATGTCAGATCGAGATGCGGGCCACTTTGTCGTCGACTCCGACGACCATCGGTACCGACGAAACTCAGTACACTCACTAGAAATCAATCATCATGAAAATCAGTACACTCACTTGATTTGAACGAGACGAGGCCATTGTGCGAAGAGCGTGGAGGCAGTGAGAAGTCGCACGGCAGT
>OU696592.1:6212926-6215426 GCA_916048095.2 Sacculina carcini | reverse complement strand
TCATATAATAATGACGGCGCACTTGCTTATACTCCAGTTTTGCCACGCCTGCGCTGTGTCCATCACTATTTCCACCACTATCGCTGTCGCTCAGTTCACTATTGTCCACCGCGTCGCTCTCGTCGCCCAGCAAATCGTCGTCCAAATTCGTCTCGATAACGCTGAACTGTGCGAAGATAAATGAAATAATTCATTCAATTTCACAGTAGCTATTTAGTTTTGTGCTAGATTATATTGCGTTGAATAGCTGTGTGTGTGTGTATGTGTGTGTGTGTGTGTGTGTGTGTGTGTGTGTGTGTGTGTGTGTGTGTGTGTGTGTGTGTGTGAGAGAGAGATAGAATTAGATAGACAGACGTGAAAAACATTCTATCCCATAAACAATTTTTTACAGAAAAAAATAACCAAAGAATTGAAAAAAGAATAAGGATAGTAGAAAAAATTGACAGAATTCAACAAATTATACATAGTAACATTATATGAATATAAATACAAATAGTATATATATATAGATTGAATAAAAATTACGGTTATTCTATGAGAACATACTGGAGATTTGGTGAGGGGCTTCTTCTTCTCTTGAGAGTTCTGGAGATTTTTGGCGACGTCGGCAGAATCTCCCGTCTGCCCAGCAGTCTGTGCGACGTCCACAGAGAAAGGAACCAGCTTCATGATGCTGTTGAAGGGCTGTTTCCTGCCTGCACCAGCCTTCTGCACAAAAATCACCTTTGTAAATCGAAAACTAAAAAAACATTCATCGCTACGCTCTTGATAACATAATTAGTTGTTTAATTACTGTTGTGTTGGATGTTATAATAATTGTTGATAATGGCGTTGCAAACATTACAATGAAGCTAATAAATAAGACAAAAATAAATAAATCCTACTAAATAATCTTATATAATAAAATTGATAGATTAATCCTGATAATTGGTGATAAATTTTGAATGTAATTCAATTAAGAAAAGCGAGGGTTAAAAGGTCTAGGTTAAATGTGTAAGGATTCAAGAACATTAAAAACGCTAATTTATAAAAAACGTTTAAAAACGCATTAAAAAGTTTCTATATTTTTCATAGATTTTAGGTGATTCGTTAAATCAAATTGTCTCAATCTAAAGTTTTTTGAATCCTTGAACACATTTAGCTTCAACCGGGTTGAAATGAGTCACCATTCGAACGTCTCGTTTCCCGGCCAGCCATTTGAGGTCATCGCATTCATCACGCAGCTTATCCATCTCCCACTCGGCCAGCCGTTGCATCAAACACCGCAGACGATCGACGTTCAACCGTCCCTGTTCGTTGATGTAGCCTGATATACACACAAGACAACATTTCAAGTGACAGCTGCTACACGGGAAGAAGTCGAAGCTTATGAACACACACAGGTGTGTCCCGTGCAGCTCGCTGCCACCGCAGAACCGACCCTCTCCACGCTATGACGCCACTAGGACGGAAGACGTATTAGAGAGGACCACCTCCCCAGAATGCATGACACAACTCATGACTGATATCTGGTACCATCATTTACTGCTGGGTGAATTTCTTCATTGGGTGAATTCTATAATACACCAGCCCCTGTCCACCCAGCAGTAAATGATGATACATGTATAGATATATACATCTGTCACCATCATAGTTCAATGTTCACATAAATGTAGTTAAAATGTAGTTGTAATTAGTCCTGTTAAACTTTGTTAATTATATTTATTATTAGCCAGATTTTATGAGCCAATACGGCATTAAAACTAAATAAAAATCCCCAAGCTTATGTCTTGTACAATAAACGAAAAAGAAAGTGAGTTATTTTTTTGTCGAAAAAGTAGACAATTGGTGAAATTGATGAATTTGGTGAAAAAACACCGACCGTCCAGATTTGGCAACACTGCTATGTATGTCTGGTAGAGTAGAGACAGAGAGTTCTGGTTGATGTGCATATGCGGCAATTCCGGCACAAAATCATTACCCACCAATAACCCCAACAATACCTATCACAACACACACACACACACACACACACATACACACAGGTCATGGATTCAAGTGGGTCATTGACCCCACAAGATGACTCCACGAAATTGACCTCACAAATATACAAAGGAAAAAAGAAGAAATAACAGGAATGTAATGTATTAAATAGCAGAATAAAACATAAATTGTAAACATTTTTATAGTTAAGATATCAATGTAAAAAATTACACGTGGAAAAACATTAAATGTAAGAAGAATTACAATACAATTATAAATGAGTTAATTACACGTGGATGCTGTTAGAAAAAAATCAATGAAATATCAGAAATAAAACTAAAACACACACACACAACTATAGTGAAAAATCGCTAGAAATTATGTGAAATCGCTAGATATTATGTAAAATTGCTAGAAATTATGTAAAATCGCTAGAAATTATGTAAAATCGCTAGAAATTATGTAAAATCGCTAGAAATTATGTAAAATCGCTAGAAATTATGTAAAATCGCTAGAAATTATGTAAAATCGCTAGAAA
>OU696592.1:6195426-6207926 GCA_916048095.2 Sacculina carcini | reverse complement strand
AGAATGAGAAATAGAAATAGAAAAAGAGAAAAAGAGAAATAGAAAGTCAAATAGAAAGATAATAAGATAAATAGAAAGAGAAAGAGAAAGTATCTCGCCTGATGAGGTTGAATCCGCTCGTTGATGCACGGATAACGTTCTGAGAGCCAACGAAAAAACTTGGGAACTCCCATGATTCACTGTTCTTGCAGAACACAGCTAATATCACGTTGAATATCACAGATAACACTGTCCACAAACAAAAAATACAATCTCCCAGTCAGAAACAAAGTCCGGTTAAACGCCAAGAGCAGTTTTAGCCCACCTAGTTGTACTGTCAACAGATTCCCGTCCGGTTCAGAATACATATTAAAAGACACACTCACACATACACACGCAGATCAGACCAATGCTAGCATGACATTTGATACTTGCTATCTTGCACACTGTTCGCCGCAATACAGCACATGTACAATGAAGTCATCCACACACAAGTACGCATCTCACTCACACACTCTACAATCACTCAACTATACATACACTAGCATCTACACATCCCTACGTCATTACAATTAAGTCATCTGTATTTTCAATGCAACATGCTATTACTATACATGTATTAACTCATTCTTAATTTAATCATGTGAGACGTCCTGCTGAAGGACGCTACAGCAAATGACAAATTAGCACACGAATAAATACAGTTACCTATTAATTCACCCCAAAAAACTGGCTACCAATTCAAAGATTGCTCGCCATCGATGTTTTTTCCATATATAAGAATTAAACTGGTGACAAGAACTTGAGAACAAGTAATTAACTAGAGTGAGTCATGCAAAATGTTTGAGAATTAACCCAATAAAGCCATAACAAACGAGAACAAGAATAACAAACATTCAACAATCCTAAAATTGTCAAATGCCGCGGTTGTTTCAAAATGGTCTTTTCATTGACATTTTAGGCGCGCACCAGCCTGTTGAGAATATATGACGCGCCCTGCCGCTAGCCAATTTACAGTGGTGAATCACTTTAGACACAAGCTAAAACATTGGTAAATAATTTCGGGCCCAGATTCGAACCGCGAATCTCAGACACGATGGCTGACTGACTTGGCAACTGAGCTACTGTGCAGTCTTTCAAAAAAAATTCAAAAGCGATTGTTCGTCATTTGTGTTTGTGAGTTGGCGTTTGTTGTTTGTGTTGTTGGCTTCGTGGAGTTTATTGTTTTTTTGTGTGGATTCCCAATTGAATTCGTGAGATTGAAATCCAGAAAACCAATTCTCAATTTCAGCATGAAGCTTTGTTTTGCGCTCTTCAGGTCGTTTTTGTTTATACTGAACCTTATTTTTATGGTGAGTTTTTTCTCTCGCAAAGACAATATCCGTATTGAATATTTAAATATATACCGTAACGGTATTACTATAAACGGTATTCAGCGGATATTATTAGATAATCATTGTAAAACGTCTGCATACTGTATTTGTATTTATTTATTATTATTATTCATAATATCTTTCTAGCGTAGTTGGCTTTTGTAGATGTCCGCATGTTATTTTGTGTGTGTGTGTGCGGTGCTTTCATGTTAATGTTTTTATTTTCCAATCTTCGTTGTAGGTTGCCGCGCTTGTGTCCCTGGATGAGCGCTATACAAATTATTGAATGAATGAATACTGTGCCGTTTTGAAAATATTCCTTAGACCACTATATTCACCACGAGCTCCATATGTGCTCCATACATTTCGTGTTGTTTAGCTTTGCCTCATATTTTGTACTTCACTTTACTCTATCAGTACCCCCATTCTTGTTAAATTGTGTATATTGTTAAAAGGTTAAATGCCTCAAGTGACAGCTACTACACGGAAAGAAGTCGAAGCTTATGAACACACACAGGTGTGTCCCGTGCAGCTCGCTGCCACCGCAGAACCAACCCTCTCCACGGTATGACGCCACAAGGACGGAAGACGTATTAGAGAGGGCCACCTCCCCAGAATGCATGACACAACACATGACTGATATCTGGTAAAGCCGCCGAGTAGCTCAGTGGTTAGGCTGGCTGAACTCTTGTGTTAGAGGTTCGCGGTTCGAATCTTGGCCCGGGCTTCGTTCTTCAACACCTCGGCTTGAGTCTACCGGGAGTCACCACTATAGATTGGCTGTTGGCTGTTGCGTGCTTTAAACGTCAATAACATCAACAATGTTCGCTCTAGCCATGCATGTGTGTACGATTCATGTGTGTATGTATGTCTGTCTGTCTGTATGTCATGCTAGTTCAGGTGAGCTTTTCATTTTTCCATCGTACAAAGACACACACACATTGGCATGCCAACGCTTCTTGGAACCGTGCGCGCACGCACACACACACACACATACACATGCTTTAGCGATGGCGGAGGAACTTTCAGATGATGGCCGAATTCACTGGTGGATCCAGATGGGGGGGGGGGGGGGTTCAGGGGCTGAAAAAGCCCCCCCCCCTAAATATTTCCCCCTACTCCTCATAACCAAGAGGTAAAATAAAAGACGTCAAAAAATATATTTCTGTAGAATGTGTTGATATCAGCATTATCACAAATCATGTTCTCACATTATTATGTGTGTGTGTGTGTGTATATATAAATGAAAAATGTTTCAAGTCATGACCTTCACACGCTACCTAGTCACTCATACATAATTCAGCCCCCCAAAATTGCACTCTGGATACGCCGCTGACTGGATTTACATACGTTCGTTCATACATACATTACGTTCCATTTGTATTCTATACGTTCAACAGTGTGAATCTAAAACATGGACAATACTTGAAGCAATACATATAGCAAGATAGAAGGTATTCATATCAATATAGCGCACGCAACGAGTCAGAAGGCAGGTAAGAAGAAGATCAAATTCTCACCTTCTTGCCACATTCCGAAAGCCACCACTCAAACATAGAAAATTCAGAGCATACACATCACAAGAACACACACACACCAATACACTTGCAGCTTCATATTACACTCTATCACATATGTGTTCAACGGCAATGCAATACGATACAGTAACACAAGGCGCGATGACATACATTCATTCGCAAACTTACACAATCATATAGGCTCGGTGGTGTAGTGGTAGCACACCCGCCTCACAAGCCAGAGGTCCGGGGTTCGAAACCCGTTGGATCAGAGTTTCTTTCTTGAATTCTATAATCCAACAGTCCCTGTCCACCCAGCAGTAAATGATGGTACCAGATATCAGTCATGAGTTGTGTCATGCATTCTGGGGAGGTGGCCCTCTCTAATACGTCTTCCTTCCTTGTGGCGTCATAGCGTGGAGAGGGTCGGTTCTGCGGTGACAGCGAGCTGCACGGGACACACCTGTGTGTGTTCATAAGCTCGCGCCACCTCCCGACCTCGTCTCGCGCCACCTCCCGACCCTACCAGCTGTGTGTACGCCTTTTTGTCTGTATGTCTTTATGTCTGTATGTTTTGTCCGTGTCATTGTGTATGTGTTGTAGGAGCATGTGTGTGTGTGTGTGTGAGCTTGTTTGTACGTGTGTCCTGGTCGTGCTCTCCTGTTATGTCTGTACTTGTAAATACATTCGGTCCAAAACACTCACGTTATCAACTTGTGTTGTTCCGTGGCAACCCAAATTTAACACATATTTTAACACAAGTACTGATGGTTATTTCTCAGTGTTTTATTGTTGAGTAAACTATTTCTAGCATTTGGGCGCGCGCGCGTGCCAAAATGTGTCTTGATCCCGGTGAATTGGTGAGAAATTTCCTGGTAGATTCTTCACAAAGACAATTATGATGTCAGATTATGTCAACGTGACTTTGAAGTCAATTCCGATGGGTCGTCGTTGTAGGCAATTCCCAGTACACACGCCACAATGTTCTCCTGCCCATTCTATGTGTGTGTGTGTGTGTGTGTGTGTGTGTGTCAGTGTGTGTGTATATGTGTGTCAGTGTGTGTGTGTGTGTGTGTGTGTGTCAGTGTGTGTGTATATGTGTGTGTATATGTTTGTGTCATTGTGTGTGTATATGTGTGTGTCAGTGTGTGTGTATGTGTATATGTGTGTCAGTGTGTGTGTGTGTGTATGTGTGGTCAGTGTATGTCAGTGTGTGTGTGTATATGTGTGTGTATGTGTGTCAGTGTGTGTGTATATGTGTGTGTCAGTGTGTGTGTATATGTGTGCGTCATTGTGTGTGTATATGTGTGTGTCAGTGTGCGTGTATGTGTATATGTGTGTCAGTGTGTGTGTGTATATATGTGTGTCAGTGTGTGTATGTGTATCTGTGTGTGTCAGTGTGTATGTGTGTGTATATGTGTGTGTCAGTGTGTGCGTCATTGTGTGTGTATATGTGTGCGTCATTGTGTGTGTATATGTGTGTGTCAGTGTGTATGTGTGTGTCAGTGTGTATGTCTATCAGTATATATATATATATATATATATATATATATATATATATATATATATATATATATATATATATATATATATATATATATATATATATATATATATATATATATATATATATGTGTGTGTATTCACCTGCCGATTTTCTCTCTCTGTGTGTGTGTGTATGTATGTATGTCTGTATGTCTGTGTGTGTGTTTATGTATGTATCTCTGTGTGTGTGTGTGTCTGTATGTCTGTGTGTGTGTATGTATGTATGTGTGTCTGTGTGTGTGTCAGCTTCTATCCATTGTGTTGATCTTCTATACGGCCAGCGACTTGGCCTCCAGTCCACAATTCTCCACAATGCGCGTGTACATCAGCGTTGCGTTGGCTATCGGCGTTGTCATGACGACCGTGTCGACGTGTGCTGTACTCGGCGTGTTGCTAGGCAACGCGTGGTTGCTAGGCATCCACGTGAAGTTGTTATCGGCGACGGTGGTGGTACAATTGGTGGCGTTTGTGGTGGCGTTCGTGTGGCGCCACCATTGGCTGAGCGTGTTAGGTGATCAGATGTCGACCGAGATAAAACACTACGGACAACCACAACATCAACGCTCCACGCGTAACTGGGATGCCATACAGATTCAGGTAGCAAGGCGACAAGGGATGTTTGCTATCCACCAAATGTCTCCTCTTTCTCTCTCATCTCTCTCTCTCTCCTCTCTGTCAATCTTCACTTTTTGGTCAGGCGGTAATTTGCTCTCGCTGTTGGTTTCAATATTTTTATTGTGTGTTCACTCTGACACATACTCACACACACTCACATAAAAGTCTATGTGTGTGTGTGTGTGTAAATGTGTGTATATCTATAAATCTGTGTGTGTATATTGTGGTTTGATTATGAATTTTGAGCGAGAGAGAGAGTGTGTATGGTTTAGTGTGTGTGTGTGTGTGTGTGTGTTTGTGTGTGTATATCTATAAATGTGTGTGTGTGTATATTGTGGTTTGATTATGAATTTTGAGCGAGAGAGAGAGTGTGTATGGTTTAGTGTGTGTGTGTGTGTGTGTGTTTGTGTGTGTATATCTATAAATGTGTGTGTGTGTATATTGTGGTTTGATTATGAATTTTGAGCAAGAGAGAGAGAGAGTGTGTGTGTGAGCGCGTTGGAGTGTGTATGGTTTAGTGGTTTATACTCACCTAGTTGTTCTACAGGATATGAGCTAAGCTCGTGCTGTCCCGTCTCTTTTCCATAATTTATCTAGCATATTTTTGAAGGAACTTAAATTTCTAGCTTCAACTATTTTGCTGTCTAATTGGTTACATATATCTACGCTCCTAAACGGGAAACTATACTTTTTTACCTCTTTTCGACAACGTGTTTTCCTCAGTTTTTTAGTGTGTGTGTGTGTGTAATAATAATAATAATAATAATAATAATAGCATTTATTGCAATCGCAACATAATAGGCGCTTTTCATTGCAATAATCAACACACACAAAAAGAATAAAAAAGAAAGAAAAGAAGAGACACACATTTATAGACAGATAGGAAGCAATTTGTCAAAAGAGTGTGTGTTTGTGTGTGCGTCATTGTGTGTGTAAATGTGTGTGTGTCATTGTGTGTGTATATGTGTGCGTCATTGTTTGTGTATATGTGTGTGTCATTGTGTGTGTATATGTGTGCGTCATTGTGTGTGTATATGTGTGTGTCATTGTGTGTGTATATGTGTGTGTCATTGTGTGTGTATATTGTGGTTTGATTATGAATTTTGAGCGAGAGAGAGAGTGTGTATGGTTTAGTGTGTGTAAATGTGTGTGTGTGTAAATATGTGTGTGTGTGTGTGTGTTTGTGTAGTTTGACTGTTGTGGCGTGTACAATTACACCGAGTGGCAGTCATGGAATAGCGAAGCAGTGCCTGATTCTTGTTGTATAGACTCAGTGCCCGGCTGTGGTAAGATTACCCAACACCACCGCCGCCACACTTACTACATGCCATGCAAAAAAAAAACGTTTTTTCCAAAAAAAAGAACATGTTTTTTTTTTAATTAGCCCCAATTGTCATCGGATGTTGGATTTTAGTAAATTTAAATGACTTTAATTGATGTTTTGTACATATTTACGTGTCTTATTTCAAAGATAATTTGATAATAGTATAAAAAACTAAAATATTTATCAATTGATTGTTTGAAAGTGCATCCTGATCCGGTGGTTAATGTTTTTTAATTGAGAAAACCCATGTTTTTAAAGATGGTTATAATTATGTGGATATTTGAAATAATTTGTCAGCAGAACAAAACAAATTCATTGAGTTATCATGTGTTTTCTCTAAAAGAAACCATGTTTTTTGATAGAAACCATGTTTTTATGAAAAAATGCAATGATGTTTTTCAAATTGGTTTTAAATTCGTTTTATTGATGTACAGATTCAGAAAATGTTGACAGCAAAACAAGACAAGTTAATTGGTTGGTCAAGTGTTTTTTTGACAAACGTTCATTTAAACTAACGCTTTTTTTAATGAAACAATGCTTTCTAGAACAGTCTCTATGGAAGACAGATTTGATTGATGTAGGCTCAAATACCTTTTGTATAGCAAGTAGCCTGCTGGTATAAGCGGCTGGTTAAACCACTTAATTTAAACTGTTTTTTTAACCATGTTTTTTCTTTTCAAAATACATTTTTTCAAAAAACGGTTTTCGTAGATGTAGAGATTTAGAAAAAATATTGGCGGCAGATCAAGGAAAGTAGTTAGTAAAGTAGTTAGTTAATAAGTAAAGTTGTTAGTAAAGTAGTAGCTAGTTAGGAAAGTATGTAGTTATTTGTGTTCAAATACCTTTTTGTACATTAAATATATTTCCTCAGTCGTTTTTTCCTACACGAAAATATTGTCCGTTTTTCTGGTGAGGATTGTCACTCTGAATAATGCGACCCGCTTTTATTCGTAGCTCATTAGGGACACTAAGTTTGTGTGTATATTTGTAGTCTTTGTGTGAATATTTGCAGTGTTTGTACTTTTATATTTGCAAATAATTGATCTGCTGAATGAAATGATGAAGCTTATTATAATCAACGTAGTTAATTTCTGGCAGGAAAAAGTCAATGTGTAAAAAAATTATGCCACATGTTGTTTTTTTTTAAATAGTTTCAGATTTTAGCAGAAAAAGCGGTTGTCAAACCCTGCTTTCTCACACAATGATTAACTCAATAATTGAATGCAAAACTGTACTGTACATAGAAGTGCCGCACAGTACCGTGCAAACAATGATATTAGGGCTTTCAGACACATTATAACAATTATATTGTGCATATTTAATGATAATTCAATTTGATAGGGTCACTAATAGAATGAATAACCCATGTGTTGATAAAAAATAATTCATTTAACATCCCAAATATATAATTTCCATAATTTTAATTATTTGCATGATTCTTCAGAAAAACAAAAAAACGTGTTTTTTGGTCGACGTTTTTTAGGTCGCATCTCTAATTACGCTACCCACATCTCCAAGCACATCTACACACAGGGGTGTCTCACAGTGTTCGCGCAGTATATTACAGCTCAAGCGGCTGCTATTATAGGTGTCGCTGTAGTCGTTATAGCTGTACAGGTCGGTTTCGTTCACTCAATCATATATTTAATACAACATCATATCACACACACACACACACATGACAACAGAATATACACACTAAAAGAATGGAAGAAGTAACAAATTCCTCACTCCTAATTATCTTATTCTTAATGAGCCATCTCATCTTCATTTTCCACACACAACAAAGCGCTGATAAATTCAATAAATTAATTTGTTACATCGTAAATAAATGTCATTAGAGGTCATTAGAAATAAAAATAAACTAATTTCAATTGATAAAAACACACACATAGTTGTCCTGTTCTGTCCGACCTTTAGCTTCCCACTTTGTATATATTTATGTATGTGTATGTATGTATGTATGTACTACACATATGTATATATGTGTAAAATTGTCATTTATTCATTTTTGAACACAGTTTTAAGCCAATTGCTTATTTTATGGGAGTGTGTGTGTGTGTTTTCCAATGTATATGTGTTGTGTGAGTGTGTGCGTGTGTGTTTTCCAATGTGTTTGTTTGTGTGTTATGTGTGTGTGTGTGTGTGTGTTTTCCTATGTATATGTGTTGTGTGTGTGTATGTGTGTGTATTTTCCAATGTGTTTGTTTGTGTGTTATGTGTATGTGTGTTGTGTGTGTGTGTGTGTGTGTTTTTTTACAATGTATGTTTGTTATGTGTGTGTGTATTTTCCAATGTGCTTGTATGTGTTTTATGTGTGTGTGTGTGTGTGTTTAGGTGTTGGTCGTAATGTTGGGATGTTACACTGTACATGCTCTGCGAAAAATCAACTACAAATCATCCGCCATCACAATGTAAAACTGCTCTGCACAATATATCTACACAAAAACACACACAAACACACACTTACACAAACACTAACACTAACACACACAAGTATTTACTAACGCACTAACACACACACACACACACACACACTTACACTAACACACACAAGTATATACTAACACACTAACACACACAAATATATAATCACACACATTAACACACACATACACATAAATACACGCACATACACACGTACATAAGTACATACATACATACACACATATATATACACACACACATATACATACATACACACATATACATTTTGGGAAGTATTTGGATTTAAGACATTTATGATTGAAATAGCGTGTCTTGAATGGACCATATTTTTATAAAGGCTGTGTGTGTGTTTTTGTGTGTGTCAGTGTGTATGGCATTTCGTACTTATAAGTATAATATTTTTCCAATGATGTATTGAGGCATGTTTTGTGGTGTTTTTTTCATTTTTGCTATTTTAGAGTTTGTGACCATTTTATATTTACCATTTTCGCCAAATGACTTTTTTAAGGCTGCAATTTTATATATATATATTTTTTATGGTTTGTATAGCGTGGGTTTTTCTGGTGATAATTTATGTTGTTTTTGTGATGTTTGTGTGTGTTTTGTGAGGTTTTTGTGCTTTTTTGCAAAAGCAAGTTTATTACACACACAATATACTTGTTACTGATAATTTTTCAGTTTGATTCCACGTGCATTCCATTTACCAGCACCTCTGCTTAATTCAGTAGAATTTAACTGTGTGTCGAAAATCTCTTATATGTTTGTTTTTTATGTTTATTTTTATTTTTTACATTTTTGTCGTCAATATTTCATTTGTTGTGCGTGTATTTTGTTTTCTTTTGGTGGTTGGTGTACGTCTTTATACAAACACACACACACATATATATATATATACATTTCTCGTGGGGGTTGTATGCTTTATATTGGTAATTTTTCGGTTCAAACATATTATTCAGGGTGTGATGTCTGAGGCTTAGTTTTTGTAAGCAATTTTTTTTCTATATATTGTATGTGTGTTATTTTTTGGCGAATGTACTTAATTACATGTGTGTTTTTAGTACATGTGTTTTGTGTCGTAGTGTGAATTAAGTCGGGTTGAATAAATTTTCTCATTTTTCTATTTGTGTTTTCTTTTCTTCGGCGTAAAATTGGGCGCAATTTGGTTTGATTAGCAAACGCTGTTTCAGGGGATTATATATGAAGACCTCAGTGGAACTATCACACATACAGTATATAGAATAATCAAAATCGTCTAATATAAAATTATATTTTCTAAGGTATTAACCCATTATTTCCCGATGATTTCATGAGATTACTTAAAATGACCATATTTCCTAGTTTTTTTTGTCTATATTAACACAAATTTTATTATTAGGCTATATTAATTTGCGAACTTTCTTTGCACCGCAAAATTTAAAACAAATTGATCGGAATTTATTGATATAAAAGCTTGAAAATATCAAAGTTGTATACAATATAATCATTGAAGGTAAGGTAAGAGCATTAGCACGTGGATATTGGATAATTTTAATATCGGATAATCTCGGATTTTTCAGTGTCATTTTGTGTGGTTTGAAGGCCACTTCAAGGCTCCCACCGCTCAAATGCAATGACAAATAGTCTTGCGGAGTTCCTGGTGTAGATAAGTCAGGTGTCATTTTCGCTTCAATAACGCCGTGTTCCTCGCGAGGTTTTTCAGAATTTACACGACTATTTTGTCTGTCAGTTGATCACAATACACCGTTGGGCAACATCGCATCTTTCTTGACGAGTAATTTCGGCGATTTTTGGGGTGTAATTTTCCTGCGGCAATGTTGGAAGAAATTATTCCGCAAGATGGTATGACGTAAATAAATGTTATTTTCCTCTTAAGCTTAAAACTTGTCAATGTTTCTGCTAGACATGTCTAAATATGTCTACTTTCAACAATAATAATTTAATGTGTTTTAATTAGTAAAATTCCAACTTTAATTAATAATTGCAATCTTTAATCTTTAATTCTCTAATCTATATTTTTGCTGTACGTTTTCAAATTAACCAATCGGTTTTTGAACTTTGTGATTTTTAAACTTCTTGATCGCAGTGTGCTCGATTCTGCTTATAATTTCGCCCCAATTATTAAAGGTCCCGACCAAATACTTCCTGCTGATAACCTCACCTCGTGCGATATCAACACTCCTGTCAAACTGAGGCCCTGTTTGGCACGTGAATCTGACACACCTCCAATAAGCGTGCCCACGCTGCTGCGTCGCGTTGCGGAAAGGTGCGCCACATTTGTATCACAACTGCCAAATTTGCCACTCCATATTGTATTTATTTGTAGCTGTAGTTTTTGCGTCGTTATAATTTCATGTAAATTTGAGGTAAATTGTATGCAAATTGTATGCAATTTTTTTAATGTAATGTAAATTTCATGTATATTTTATATAAATTTTATGCAAATGTGCAAAGTATATGTTGATTTTATGTAGGTCTATGTAACTTTTATTTAATTTTATGTACAATTTCATTAGAAGATTCACTATTGAATATAATATATGAAGGTCACATACAGTTTTTGAATGTTTCCCTGTTTTTAATATTATTGATAATTCTATCTATATATTCTCTTCTATATATCTATATATTCTATCTATATATTCTATCTATCTATCTATTTATTATTGATAATTATATCTATATATAATGTTATTATAACTTTCTGTATTGTATATTCTTTCCATGTTATTATCAATTTTTAGTGATATCACAATTAGTATGGTGGAAAATCTTGCTTGTTGGCTGTCTTGGTGTAAAATGATGAGGTCTTAAATGAACATAACATATGTCTTTTCTCAAACACGAAAACTGTTTGCTTTGTTTTTTATTTTTTATTTCTGTATTCTCGTTTCAAGTGCCATTTTGTGGTCTGTGTGTATGTGTGTGTGTGTGGATGTATGTAGGACATAAGAAGTATATTTTTGTACACAATAATTTATCATTTAGCTCAAACAATTCATACTTATTCTTGACTATGTCTTTCAAGCAAATGACTTCTTTTAAACATCCATATATTTAATATGTAATATGTGTCTAATTGAATTATACAAAAAATAATTATTACACACAATAATTTTATACATTTACAAATTTAAAAAACGTACACATTCAGCCTTGTGTGTGTGTATGTGTGTTTGTGTGTGTGTGTGTTTGTGTGTGTTGGTGTGTGTGTGTCTGTGTGTGTATGTTTCTTACACGCGGCAGATATCCCAACAATGTCGCTCTGAGTGTGAAACGTCACGGATATTGGCAAAAAACAACTTTTTCACAATATTACCAGTTGGTGAGAAAGGCTGCGAAGTCTTTCATTAAACTCGGTCTTCAACCGGGACAGAGTGTGGCTCTGCTAGGATTCAACTCCCCCGAGTATTTTATCGGCAATATGGCCGCCATCATGGCCGGGTACTGCTCTCCTTGCTACTGATATCAAGAAGTTTTTATAATTGTTTTATTTTGTGAATTTTTATTTTTATTTTTTAAAACAGCAAACGTCATGTCATGCTATTTTGTATTTGATAATTTTAATATTGTTTACTTCATATATATATATCACATTGAGTATGTTGAAAAATAAATAAATAGAATATTTCATGCTTACAAAATATCCTCGAAATTTATCAGAAATATTCTACCTTTATCGCCATTTCTGCAATTTTACAC
>OU696592.1:6180426-6190426 GCA_916048095.2 Sacculina carcini | reverse complement strand
CTCTCTCTTTAACTCCCTGTCTCTCTATGTCTGTGTGTCTGAGAATCAGAAGTGCTCACAAGCACTCACACAAAACTTACACACACACAGACACATATTAAAACATTTATGTCGCTTTTTTCACCCGAAGGTCTTAAAAGCTCACACACACACAAATACAGACTCAAACACACAAAAAGACATACATATAAACGCTTTAGTATTGTATTCAAGTATATATAGAACGCACAGTTACACACACACACACACACATACACATACATAACTCACACACATAACACACACACACACACACACACACACACATAACACACACATAAGACACACACAACACACACATAAGACACACATAACACACACATAACACACACACACATAAGACACACATAAGACACACATAACACACACTTAACACACACATAAAACACGTATAACACACACACACACACATAAAACACACACACATAACACACACATAAGACACACAAAACACACACACAACACACACACACACATAAGACACAGTTAACACACACATAAAACACATATAACACACACATAACGCAACACACATAACACACACACATAACACACACATAACACACACAACACACATAAGACACACATAACACACACAACACACACACACACACACACACACACACACACACATAACACACACATAACACACACACACATAAGACACACATAACACACACATAAGACACACAAAACACACACATAACACACAACACACATATAACACACATAACACACATAACACACATATAGCACACACATAACACACACACACACACACACACACACATAACACACGCGCGCACACACACATATAAAACACATATATGACACACATAACACACTGACACACATAAGACACACATAACACACACAAAACACACACACACACACACACACACAAAACACACAAAAACACACATACTGACACACACACACACACACACACACATAACACACACACACACACACACACACACACACACACATAACACACACACACACACACACACACACACACACACAAGTAAGTTATAAATTATGCCAGTTGTACGATGGTGGACGGGTGATGATTTGTTCAGATGTACGGTCTGACTGAGACGCTGGGACCAGCTGTATTCAACACGTCGAGCCAGTTTCGTCGGGGATCCATCGGACTTTGTCCTGCCGAGTGCCAGCTCAATATCGTTCATCAACAGCAGGATGGCATTGGAGAACTGGTGTACCGCGGTCGCAATATGCTCATGGGGTACTGTTTGTATGTGTGTGTGTGTGTGTGTGTGTGTGTGTGTGTATGTATGTGTCAGTGTTTGTTTGTGCCAGTGTGTGTTTGTGCCAGTGTGTGTTTGTGTTTGTGTATGTGTGTGTTTGTGTATGTGTGTGTCAGTGTGTGTTTGTGTTTGTGTATGTGTGTATTTGTGTATGTGTGTGTCAGTGTGTGTTTGTTTGTGTATGTGTGTGTGTTTGTGTGTGTTTGTGTCAGTGTGTGTTTGTGTCAGTGTGTGTGTGTGTGTGTGTGTGTGTGTGTGTGTGTGTGTGTGTGTGTGTGTCAGTGTGTGTTTGTTTGTGTATGTGTGTGTGTGTTTGTGTGTGTTTGTGTCAGTGGTGTTTGTGTGTGTTTGTGTCTAGGTGTAGGGCGCTATATAAATATCTTAATGTAATGTAATGTGTAGGTGAGTGAGTGTTCGTGATTGTGTATGTGTATGACTCTTGTGCTTGATCGTGTATGTGTGTGTGTGTGTGTGAGCGCTTCTGAGACCCTCGGGTGAAAAGCGCGATATAAATGTCTTAATGTAATGTAATGTAATGTTTGTTTGTGCCAGTGTGTGTGTGTGTTTGTTTGTTTGAGTCAGTGTGTGTGTTAGTGTGTTTGTTTGTGTGTTTGTTACGTGTGTGTGTATGTGTGACTGTATGTATGTGTGTGTGTTTGTTTGTATGTGTGTGTGTGTGTACTTGTGTGTGTGTGTGTGTGTGTATTTGTCTGACTGTATGTATGTGTGTGTGTATTTGCGTGTGATTTGAGTGTGTGTGTATATGTGTGTTATGTGTGTTATGTGTGTCAGTGTGTGTGTGTGTGTATGTTTGTGTATGTGTGTGTGTATGTGTGTGTGTTTGCAGCGCCCTAGAGACCCTCTATGTGTAGGGCGCTATATATATATATATATATATATATATATATATATATATATATATATATATATATATATATATATATATATATATATATATATATATATATATATATATATATATATATATATCTACCTAATGTAAAATGTAAATGTGTGATTGTTATAGCTACGTCAACGATGAAGCAGCCACACGTCGAGCCATAGATGAACAGGGCTGGTTTCATACGCAAGATTTCGGACGCAAAGATGCCGATGGATTTTTCTATGTCACTGGAAGACTGAGTGTGAGTGGAACGCGAGAAAATTGATTTAAAAAAATTTACTGATGGAATTCGTTAATATGGAATTTCTATTGAGAATTTCCTAAACAATGTTTTCGTAGTTATATTGAAAATACATCTATTTTACCTTTAGAAATCGCTCTCTCTTTCTCACACACACACACACATACACACAAACACACAAACACACAAAAGAAAACTGCTACTTTCTATTCTGTGATGACTGAAATTGTTATGAAGTATTTTTGTGTGTGGAATTTCGCAGGAAATTATCAGGATGGAGGATGGTACGAGAGTGTTTCCCGTGTCGATCGAAGAAAAAATTCTAGCTGAATTGAAGATTTTCCAAAATGTCCTGTTGTATGGCGAGAAACGTCAATATTTGACAGCACTCTTCGCTTTCAAGGTGAGAAATTATAATCGTAATAATACTAGATATTATTCTTATTATTAGATAGAGAGATTTTGAGACTTTGAGAGGATTTGAGATATACGGGTTTTGTCATCAGGTTAATAACTAATGAAAATTGAGATCAAAATAAATCAAAAACATTGGCGAATTCAGAGAGGGCTCTGGGGGTCTGAAAACCACTCGGAAATGTTTCCATCAACTCCTCATAATTAAGAGATTCACTAAAATAGGTCAAGAAAAGTATCTTTCTGTAAAATTTGTTGATATAAGCGTTATCGCAAAACATGTTCGCACATTATTGTGTGTGTGTGTGTGTGTGTGTGTGTAAAGTAAAGTAAAGTAAAGTAAAGTAAATGACATTCATTGCACTCCTTGGAAAGGCTTTTCAGTACAAAATAGAACAAACATCAAATAAACCACCGCACGTATACACACACTAACACTCACACACTAACACACACACACACACACACACACATTCAAACACACACAATATCCCCCCAAAATAGTGTGTAAGTAAGTAAGTTAGTAAGTGTGTGTATATGTATGTGTGTATATGTATGTGTATATGTATGTCTGTGTGTCTGTATTTTTGTGTTTTTGAGTATGTAAACGTGAGTGTATGTTTGTGTTTGTGCGTATATGTACTAGTCTGTTGTGTGTGTGTGCTCGTGATTGTGTATGTGTATGACTCTTGTGCTTGAGTGTGTGTGTGTGTGTGTGAGCGCTTTTGAGATCCTCGGGTGAAAAGTGCGATATAAATGTCTTAATGTAGTGTAATGTGTGTGTGGTAGGTGCATGTGGAGCCGGGCACAGTGGCTGCTACAGACAAACTGTTACCGGAATGTGTACAATGGATGAACAAACAGGGAGTGCACGAAAACACAGTGTCTGCCTGTCTCACAAGACTCAATCAGGCGAGTGTCAGTGTGTTTGTCAGTGTCAGTGTTTGTGTGTCAGTGTGTGTCAGTGTGTGTGTGTCAGTGTCAGTGTGTTTGTCAGTGTCAGTGTGTTTGTCAGTGTGTGTGTGTGTCAGTGTCTGTCAGTGTGTGTCAATGTTTGTCAGTGTGTGTTAGTGTCACTGTCAGTGTGTGTGTGTCAGTGTGTGTCAGTGTCAGTGTGTGTGTCTGTGTCAGTGTATCAGTGTATCAGTGTGTTAGTGTATCAGTGTGTTAGTGTATCAGTGTGTTAGTGTATCAGTGTGTTAGTGTATCAGTGTGTTAGTGTATCAGTGTGTTAGTGTATCAGTGTGTTATTGTATCAGTGTGTTAGTGTATCAGTGTGTTAGTGTATCAGTGTGTTAGTGTGTTAGTGTATCAGTGTGTTAGTGTATCAGTGTGTTAGTGTATCAGTGTGTTAGTGTGTTAGTGTATCAGTGTGTTATTGTATCAGTGTGTTAGTGTATCAGTGTGTTAGTGTATCAGTGTATCAGTGTATCAGTGTGTTAGTGTGTCAGTGTGTCAGTGTGTTATTGTATCAGTGTATCAGTGTGTTAATGTATCAGTGTGTTAGTGTGTCAGTTTGTTAATGTATCAGTGTGTTAATGTATCAGTGTGTTAGTGTATCAGTGTGTTAGTGTGTTAGTGTATCAGTGTGTTAGTGTGTCAGTGTGTCAGTGTGTTAATGTATCAGTGTGTTAGTGTGTTGGTGTGTTAGTGTATCAGTGTGTTAGTGTATCAGTGTGTTAGTGTATCAGTGTATCAGTGTGTTAGTGTGTCAGTGTATCAGTGTGTTAGTGTATCAGTGTGTCAGTGTGTTTGTGTGTGGCTGAACGCTTTTGGAAGCTTCAGATGAAAAGCGCGATATAAATATCTGAATAGAATTAAATGTACATATACAATGTAATGCATGTAGAATGTTATAGTAAGTATGTATATACTTATGTAACATATAATATGTATGTATGCGTGTGTGTGCGTGCAGTTTTCCCCGGCCATAGAGGCGGTGTTGGAGAGGGTGAATTCGCAGGCAGCCACAGCGAGCCACATGGTGAGGCGATGGAAAGTACTTCCTGTCACTCCATGCATGCATTCGGCACAAATCACACCGACCATGGTTCCACGAAGACAGAAGATATTCCAAGTGAACCAGGATCTCATCGAGCAAATGTATGCTCAGTGACCTCTCGCTCAGCTGACCCTGAGGTCGCCAATCTCGACCTGGTCAGTGTTGTTCTCAAGAAATTGATGTTCTCCAACAAATTCGCTATGAGCCACTCGCAAGGAGCAATTAGAATGGCGCTCACTCAAACTCTCACCAAACACGCAAATATCGGCATATTTCGGCAGTAGAACTAACTGGTCTTTGATGATGCATTGATTCGGCATGCCGATTTGGGAGTTGCACAGGCGTTCTCGTGTTGCAAGGGGTGTGTGTTTGTGTGTGTTCCCAAGCGCTCACTCAAAAACAAATTGAAAAAGACCAGCCACTATTTGGATGTGTATATGACAATAAATCATGTTTATCACACACATTTTATCACCAAATAAATGTTCTAAATCTTCTGTGGCACATATTTGTTTGTGATATGGACTCTGACTCTGGTATACTCTTGTATAATCTCTCGCATACGATAAGAGTTATTTACAACGGCATCAATCTTTGGTGATGTTCTAGAAAAGTTCAACCGGTTCTCGATCACCGATGCCGAAACATTCTCCCAGTCTGTTATCAGTGAGTGCCTGTCTGGTCTTCTCGCCGTGGTATCTCTCGCTGAACTCCTGTCCATACACACAAAGAGCGAAATAGAAACAGAGAAAGAGAGAGCGGGAATGGAAGAGCAAAAGGTCCAGTTTCTTCGGGTGGTCACATATTGTGTTTGTGCACATACACTCTCACTCCACTGTGTGTTGCTTGAGCTGTTCGTATGTGGAGGTGAATAGGGACGTAGGAAAGACAAGAGAGAGATAGGTGTATGTATGTGTGTGTGTGTGTGTGTGTTACCTGCAGTTGAGTTCCGTGTAGAACAAGCTGTTGACGTTGTTGGATCATATAATCGCTGTTTGATAGCCATCTGTGCTGCAAACACTCACTGGCTGATGGCCTATCACTGATTACACAAACACACACAAACACACACAAATGTACACACACATATATACACATGTACACAGACACACATACACACACAAACATGTACACACACACACATACACCAATATATGTACACACATACACACACAAATCCACACACATAGATATATGTACACACACACAAATCCACACACATAAATACACACACACACACAAATACACCCATATATGTACACACTTACACACACAAATCCACACACCTAAATACACACACACACACAAATACACCCATATATGTACACACATACACACACAAATCCACACACATAAATACACACACACACACAAATACACCCATATATGTACACACATACACACACAAATCCACACATATAGATATATGTACACACACACACAAATCCACACACATAAATACACACACACACAAATACACCCATATATGTACACACATACACACACAAATCCACACACAGATATATGTACACACACACAAATCCACACACATACACAAATACACCCATATATGTACACACATACACACACAAATCCACACACATAAATACACACACACACAAATACACCCATATATGTACACACATACACACACAAATCCACACACATAAATACACACACACACACGCGCCACACTGGCAGGCCCCAGAGATGTCGGCCTCGAGCTCAACGCTGGTAAATGCGAGCTCGTGAGCTTGGGTCACAGGCAATTTGTAAAATACACCGTACGTAGGTGTAATTTCCCGTGAGCAGCGCCCGTGTACACAATTAGTAAAATACTTCAAATGTCCCTGTTTTCCAGAGTGATTGCCGCGAAAAAGATCAATTTCGGAATATATATCCTATAAAAAAGGATCGATTTTGAAACATTTAACCTTTAAAAGGGTGAATTTTTGAAACATTTGGCCTATGGAAAATATCATTTTTGAAACATTTCGCCTATGAAAAAGGTAAATTTTGTAAATATTTGGTCTATAAAAAGATCAATTTTGATAAATTTCGCCTATGAAAAGGCCGTCTTTTAAGAGATTCGAAATATGGTCACTATATAGTGTCTGTCATGAGGGCTCGTGCTGTTGCCAATGTCCCTCTCACCTGGCGGTCATTTTGAGTGCGGCGATTATGAACTGCGCCGCCTCTGACGTCACACCGGCAGGCAGTCGATCGTACTTGATCCGCACGTGCGTGATATTGTGCCGCACTTCCTCGTCTCCGGCGACGGTATAGAAAGGCGAGCAGCCAGACAACAGGAGGTAAGTTATCACGACTGCCGCCCAGATGTCGCTGGCGGCGCTGATTGCTGCGTCGCTTTTGTCGCCGTCGTCCATCAGCAGCAATTCCGGTGCTGCCAAATGAGATTTCGTCGCAGCAATCTTTCAGGACGAATAATTTCAGCATCGGTCAGTTGATCAAAGTTGCCAAATTGCCAGGAAGAGATGAGAAGCTAGAAGAAGAAGATAAGAAGATAATAAGATAAAATAGGAAGAAGGATATAAGAAGATAGAAAAAGAAGATAAGAAGAAGGATATAAGAAGATAGAAAAAGAAGATAAGAAGATAGAATAAGAAGAATATAAGAAGAATGAAGAAGAAGATAAGAAGCCATTAAGATAAGAGGATAGAAGGAGGAAATAAGAACATAGAAGAAGATAACAAGATTGAACAAGAAATGCTAAAATACAGTTTTATGAGCAAAATTTCGAATTATTATTACTATTAATTACACAGGCAAATCCAGTAGCATGGGGGAAGAGTGCAAGTGTACTATCACCACCCTGCGGTGACCCCATGTGTACTGGAAGCTAACCAAAAAGACGTAGAGAGAGCAAGAAAGAGAGAGAGAGAGTGATGTTAGACCAAACATGTTACCATGGCAACACACACGCACACACAGAGAGTGGTATTCCCTGTGTGTGTATAACAATATTATTATAAAACCAAATGTATTTCTAGCATATAAATAAACCACCGAGGATAAAATATTACATAGCATAAAATACATACATATACCACAATTAGTATCAACAAAATATCTACAATAACTACTGGGAAGCGTAATAATACCCGAAAATATCATCTAATAATCTTAATTACCATGATTAATTACCATGATTACCATGATTGAACACTGTCTGAATTGACATTGCACCAGTATGATTGGCGCCTCTATACACACTGTAAATGGTTTACCAGCAAATTCGTTGTGGTAATGTTGCCGCGTGTCTACGTGTTGACATGGAGATTGAGGCGCCATCTGGCGGGAACAGCCGAAATCAACCAGTTTAACGTTGACACAGCGACACGATACGCTCACTATATTGTCTGGCTGAATGTTGGCGTGTACAATTCGACGCCAATGTAAGTATTCCAACGCATCCAATACCTGAAACAAATATATGTACATGTATATTGTATGTACATATATGCAGATATTGAAATATATTGGAAAATTATAAGGAAATGCGTTGGAAAATTAAGTGTTTTTCTTCAAAAGTAATTCAACGTGTGCGGAGGGTATTTTAAACCATGGCTAATATTTAATCAAGTAAAATATGCTCTCTTTTGTCCGGGGTATAGTGTATATTTACCCATTATACACATATATTCACATATATATATATATTAAATTATAAACACGAAACACCATTCTATCCGTGAAGTGATGTCAGTACCTGACTTATAACATGAGCCACCGTATCTTCGGTGTAAATATGTCGCTGACACAGGTGCCTCACTATATCAAGCCCGTGCAAACACTCCATCACCAACAAATACTTGTCGTGCACGCTGTAACACACAAACACACATACAGACACAAACACACACACACACACACACAGATATACAAACACATACAGACATACAAGCACACACAAACACAATCACACACACAGATATACAAACACACACACATACAGACATACAAACACACAAACACACATACAGACATACAAACACACACACACACAGACATACAAACACACACACATACAGACATACAAACACACACACACATACAGACATACAAACACACATACAGACATACAAACACACACAAACACAAACACACACATACAGACACACACACACAGACGTACACACACACACAGACACAGGTATACAAACACACACACACACACACACACACAAACACACACACAAACACAGGCATACAAACACATACAGACAGACAGACATACATTCATGCGATAGATCTAACTAATGAGCTTACAAATTGTGCTTTGTTGAATTCAGTAGCCAAATATGAGCATCAATACATTATTTAGAACCAGCATGTAAGTCAATTGGTTCATATTTAACTAGGAGAGTTATCTTGTTAAACATTGCCATTTATCAATTGTCATGTTAATATTTGAAATGTGTGTTTGTTTTGACAATACATATTCGAGCTTGAACTTGAACACATACACATAAACGCAGGGGTGGATGAATATGTCCACTCACTGGTGGATGGCTAACACACAGGCCAGGCGACAGTGCCGCAAACTGGACACCATATCTGCCTCGTATTTGGTAGCATTATAAGCCTCGGTTGTCGAACAGTCGAGGATTTTGGCAGCTCTCAATTGAGACGACGCTGTTTGCCTACACTTGGCAACCAACGAAAATCGGCCTCTGTCGGCAAGTAACCATGGCAACAGCGACAATATCACCATGACAACCAGAAATCGTTTCGTTGAGGCGGCACCATGGCAACCAAACACAAACACACACAATTGAATACAGTAATCGCTCTGTATATGTATGTGTCTATGTGTGTCTGTGTGTAGGTGTGTTCTTTTTGTCTGTGTGTGTATGTGTGTGTGTTGGTGTGTGTGATTGTGAATGTGTATGTCCTTTGCTTGAGTGTGTGTGTGTGTGTGTGTGCAGCGCCTTAGAGACCCTCCAGGTGTAGGACGCTATATATATATATCTTAATGTAATCTAATGTAATGTAATGTGTTTGTGTCAGTTATAACTCTGGAAATATCTACTAGATAAATTAATAGACTAGTCAAACACACATACAAACACATAGATATAAACAAGCAAATACACACACACACACAC
>OU696592.1:6172926-6175426 GCA_916048095.2 Sacculina carcini | reverse complement strand
AAACAGACACAAACACACATACAAACACATCCAAAAACAGACACAAACACACATACAATCACATACAAAACCCACAAACATACAAACATTCAAAAACAGACACAAACACACAAACACATACAAAACACAGACACAAACACACAAGCACATACAAAACACACAAACACACATCCAAAAACAGACACAAACACACAAACACACATCCAAAAACAGACACAAACACACATACACACACATCCAAAAACACACACAAACACACATACACACACATCCAAAAACACACATACATACAAACAAACACACATACAAACTCACGGCTTGAGCTGGGAGCGTGAGGTGTTGAGTCGCCACGTGTTGTTGGTCGTGCACGTGGCACGAGACAGAGTCGCCACGTGACCCAGCGTCCACTACCACGTTGTTGTCTTGTCGGTCTTGAAGGTCACAGTCTTGAGAGTCTCGTGTGCGCCATAATTGTCTACGTTGATGTTGCTGTCGTTCACGCTCTCTCACAATATCGACGAACTTGCGACGTTCATGAACGGCCGGTAGCTAAACATACACACACATACACACACACATACACACACACATACACTTCTTTATAAAAGCATATAAAGAAGTACAGCTTCCCATACAGAGCTATAGATAGTTGGAATAAACTAGCCAAGGATATTGTCGAAAGTGAAAAAATATCAGAGTTTAAAAGTAAAATTGACAGGTTGAGAGACAGGTCAGCTCGAGCTTAAGCTCAAATCCTGTAGAACAACTCGGTGAGTACAGACACACACACATATATATAGACACGCATAGACACACACACACATATATATAAACACACATATATAGACACACATAGACACACACACACACACACATATATATATATATATATATATATATATATATATAGACACACATATACACACAGACACATACACACACACACACACACACACACATACACACACACAAACACATACACACAAATAGATGATTGGATAATTATATTGTTTGTAAATTTTTCTAATTGGTTTGTAAATTAAATGGAGATTGCAGTTGCATGAGATTTATACAGTGTTCGCACACTCTTCCCATTTCAATTTGATCATTGATTTCAAGAATTCTTATAATAACTATAATAATAATCTTCTTTTTTACCGAGCGGTCAAAGGGAAGATCTCGTGGCAGGAGGCAAGTCAGTTGTTGCGACCTTTCTCCAGCCACCTTGATGTAGTGTCGCAGACGAGCAGGAAGACCAGGGTCTTGCAGTTGAAGCAGAAACGTATCGGGACCCTGTTGATAGCTGAATAAACAACAAGCAACAAACAACAAACAACAAAATAACAGCCGACTAAATACAGCAAAGTAAATATCAATCTTTTAATGTAAAAATTGATTGAAAAAATTAACTTCAAACATAAGTTTGCGAGCACCAAGCTATCGTATGCACGCGTTTTCTGCTTTTGAGTTTTGTTGTCGGGAACAGCTAAGATAAGAGCGAGAAATACATGCATTATGTGGTTTTATTGTAATAACGGAGCGATGTTTAGATGCCAGTGTATGTATAGTTGAGTAATTGTAGAGTGTGTGAGAGTGTGATATTTACTTGTGTGTGGATGACTTCATTGTGGATGTGTTCTACCGCAGTGTGCAAGATGTTTCGAGTGTTAAGTGTCTTGGTGATGTTAGTTTGATCTCTATGTGAGTGTGTGTGTGTGTGAGTGTATGTGTGAGTGTGTGAATGAGTGTGTGTATGTGTGAGTGTGTGAGTGTGTGAGTTTGTGTGTGTGTGTGTGTGTGTGTGTGTGTGTGTGTGTGTGTGAGTGTGTGTGCAATTGTGTCCTTGCTTCGTTCTCGGGAGTTGGTTGGGGAAGTCGTGTTCTGAGCGTGCTTTCAAGTGGGGTGGTCTTATAGGCGCGCCTGTCTTCAATACAGATTTATTATGTCTTTTTTAAGTGGGATTTCGTGTCTTTTATATATATAATATTTACATTATCTCTTTTCTTTCACATACCCCCCCCCCCCCACACACACACATACACACACCGGCTTTCGCTGACAAATTCATCGGAGTGTAGTTCGTGTTGTTGTCGCACTAGATGGCGCCAGTATCGATCAGCTTCGGAGCAGTCCACCGTGTCAGTGTGTTTTTGGTGGTCGTGGCGGCTGGACGGTCTGCAGGAGGGAGGTGGAGAGATAGGGGGACGGCGTACTGAAGGTGGAGGTTCGCACGGCGGGTACACCATGCACGAGGGATGGGTAAAGGCCGTCTCCAGCGCGCGCCTACGAAACCAATCACGACAACTGGCATTGCTCATCCATCTCCTGTCAACAAACAAACACAAGAAGATTAATTATTATTTCTATTCATTATGTATTTCTCATTATAAAATCAATATTTTATTTATTAATTATCACTATGTATTATGTTTGATATCATCACTTGAATATTTGACTTTATATTTTATATTTAATTGCATATGCCAATTATTATTTTGTT
>OU696592.1:6165426-6167926 GCA_916048095.2 Sacculina carcini | reverse complement strand
AAGGGTTGCCAGTTCTTGTACCAGCGCACATGAGGGGCAGGAGTGCCAGTGACACACGCCTCCAAGCGACACTGTTGTTTGGGCATGATAGTTAGAGGGCGAGGGGCCTGTAATAGGATTGGGGCCTGAGCAAGCTGCACGCGCGCCATCTGTTGGCAGCTGCCGCAACTATTGGTGGCTGTCAGCTGGTAGATGCCCTCGTCACGTGCTGTAAACCTGCCGCACACACACATACACACATACAAACACACATACACATACTAGAGGTATTAGGTTACTAGAGGGTGGGTTGGAGACAGGACAGCACGAGCATAGCTCATCTCCTGTGCTAAACAAACAGGTGAGTACAAATAGGTGAGTACATAAAACACACACGCATACACATACAAACACATACACACACACATCTACACATACACACACACACATTCACATGTATATACACACACATAAAAACACACACACACAAATACACACAAATACACACACATATACACATAAAAACACACGCACACACATACAAATACATACACATACACATATACATACACATATACACACAAACACATACACACACACACACAAACACATACACACACACACACACATATATATACACATACACACACACACACACATACAAACAAATACACACACATACACGTAAAAACACACACACATACACACACATACGCATACACACACACACATACAAACAAATACACACACATACACGTAAAACACACACACATACACACACATACGCATACACACATACACATGCAAACACACATACACACATACAAATACATACATATATACACAAACACACATATATACACACACGCACATACACACATATACACACACGCACAGGTGATATAAGATGAAGTTGAACTTCTTCAGACACAATATTTATTTTTTTATTTTTTTACCACAACGTTTCGCCTTACGGCTTTATCAACACGCACAGGTGTATATACACATGCGCGTATGTAATAGTCTCTACAGCGTAGCATACCATAAAATCTCTATCTCAAGTGTTCTAAAGCGGGGTCCGAAAAATAAGATAAAAAATTTCAAAAATTGGTTTCAAACGATTATTATTTTTATTTACTATTAATTACAGGCAAATCCATAGTAGCATGGGGGAAGAGTGCAAGTGCACTATTACCATCCTGCGGTGACCCCATGTGTACTGGAAGCTAACCAAAAAAGACGTAATAACGTTACTGTTGATCTTACTTGTTGATGTGAAGAGAACATTCTCCGTTGAGCGAATATTTGTAGGAATAACGTCCTCCAATCTCTAACGGCCGACCGTCCAGGAAGAAGGTCACTTGAGGATGAGGAGCACCGTATACTCGCCAAGTTATGCGACTGTCTTGATCCAGAACGCAGAACTGTACCGGCTCAAACTGGGGCAGAAATCTGGACAATAAAAAACAGCGCCATGATGAGTCACGAGATCTCCTTGAATCAACCAATTAAATGTATTTTGGTATGAAGTCAATGTTTAAGTTGATGTGAAAACAGAATGATAGAAAACAAGCGGAATAGAAGCCAAGAGATATAAGAGAAAAAGAAAGAGATATATCAAAGACAAGACACAATATAAATAAAAGAAACAAAAATAAGAGAAGGTTCAAGTGAGAACTATGAAGCAAAGAAATAAAGAGACTCAAAATCTCAATTCAGAGCCACCAAGATAGCGATTTATCAAGATTAATTGTATGTGAAGAAACGATTTGGTTAGGATTAGAAGCAAAATTTTAGCAAAGGTGAATTAAATATAAAAAACAGGCTGTAAAAATGAGAAATGTAGAAATGACAATTGCTTACCTGAAAACACTGTGGAAATTGCGACATCACTGAACTGCACAATTCAATTGTTCCGTTGTGAAGTTTATTTCTCAGTATTTTTTCAGTATTTTATATTATACTTTGAAATAATCGCGACGGGATAGACTAGCAATTGTATGTGTGTGTATGTTTGTGTGTGTATGTGTGTGTATGTGATATTCTAATTAATTCAGCCACAACTGAAATCTGGGTAGAGTTTTGGTGTGTTGAACTTCTTTATCAACCATAGAGTTGAATTCGCTCAGCTTATTGCTAGATGTAAGAATAATAGGCTGATAAATGTAAATTAATAAGTAAAGCTGAAGAAAATTCTTCCAACAAGCCAATATACAATATTCCAGAAAATGGTTTTAAAAGTAATTTTCTATTTTTTCGGGGAAAAGCTGTAACTCTCCCACGTGTCCTAGTAATCTAACTATAACACCCTCTAAACACACACACAAACACACTCACACACACACACACACATACACACATGCAGATACATGCAGCCACACACAAACACAAAGTCAGTAGAAACCCCAGCATAGGCTAGGTAGATGGTCACTGAACGCTCGATAGGAAACGTTTTTCCCATTCGCCAACTGATGTCAGATTGACGCCCTTGTTCTGGCGATCTTCAATGAGGTTGTTGAAC
>OU696592.1:6155426-6162926 GCA_916048095.2 Sacculina carcini | reverse complement strand
GTTATTGTGTGTTAGTGAGTGTTAGTGGGTGGGTGTGTGTTAGTGAGTGTGTGTGTGTGTGTGTTTGTGTATGTTATTGGGTTTTAGTGGGTGTTAATGGGTGTGTGTTATTGTGTGTATGTGTGTGTATGTGTGTTTGTGTGTGTGTATGTTATGTGTGTGTGTGTGTGTGTGTGTGTGTGTGTGTGTGTGTGTGTGTGTGTGTTATTGTGTGAGTGTGTGTGTGTTATTGTGTGAGCGTGTGTGTGTTATTGTGTGAGTGTATGTTATTATATGTGTGTGTATGATATTGTATGTGTGGTTGTGTTTGTTATTGTGTGTGTATGTTATTGTGTGTCAGTGGGTATGTGTGTTATTGTGTGTTAGTGGGTGTATATGTTATTGTGTGTTAGTGGGTGTATGTGATAGTGTGTGTGTATGTGTGTTTGTGTGTATATGCTATTGTGTGTCAGTGGGTGGGTGTTTGAGTATGTTGCTGTGTGTTAGTGTGTGTGTGTGTGTGTGTGTGTGTGTGCTAGTGTGTATATGTGTGTGTGTGTGTGTTGATGTTTGTTCACCGTTGGGTAACAACTTGAGGAGACGGGTCGCTTACACCCTGACTGTTCTCCACGCGCACGCGGAACCTGTAGTCCTTGTGTGGTTCCAGGTTGCGTACCTCCACACAACACCCACGAATACCTGACACACACACACACACGCGCGCGTAAACAGACCAAATCGCTGGCGTTATTATAAGAACAATTAGCAAAAAGTGGCGAGAAAATAAAAAGGCTGTAAATTGTGTGACTATTATCACAATGAACCCCGGATAAATGAGAGTATTACTTCCTGGCCTGACTTCTATATAATTTATGTGTACTTATTTTTCCCCAGGATATAATAGGGACTTTTTCTCGACTGTAGATTGTTTGATCCTGATATACATATATTATGATCATTTACTCAATATAAAATCACACACCGCACATTGTCAAAGGCACTAATACACACGCTCCACTCTTCATAACTCGCCACTTACACATGCAACACTCACCCTTAAAGGTCACTGAACCACACATAATAGACCAGGGGTTCTTAACCTTTTGATGCTTCCATACCCCCAATGGATTGTCGAATATGGTCCCATACCCCCTTTACGTGACTGTTCAAATAATTATCACCGATCCTATTATTTTCCAGTATGTTTTCTCAATCCACGAGTGTTATAATTACTTGAATTTATTGTACTTTAGATACGAATTACTAGTAAAACCTTACCATTGATAATTTCATTATTTATAAAGCATTGATAATTTATGCCGGTAACCACAAATCGAGTCTCATACCCTTGCTTTTGCTTCCCATACCCCTGTCCTGGGCGTACCGACTAGTGCCATCTATCGGTCGGATTTTCGTGCTTGCTAAGACACACACGGACTCACACACACCGATAAGGGTCTTATATCCCAGACACACACCTGATCGCACAGTAAACCAGCCCCCGCGAGGTAATTCAGCCATTTCCACGTGGTAAGTGACAGGTGAACGATGTCCCGCAGTTGGAGAAGGATGCCAGGACAAGGTCAACTGACGCTCCAACATTCTGACATACACACACACACACACACATACATACAGGCGTATCTTAATGTACATTCTCAATAATGACTTCCTTACGCTAACACAGGATGATAAGTGATAAATTATTCTAGTAGGCTAGAATTAAGTTTAAGGCAAAGCGATAGAAAATGTTGACCATGAAAGTAGGAGATATAAAGAAAATCGAATGGATGAAAGCAAGAAACAAAATACAACAAAGGAAACAAGAATGAAAAAAGAAAAAAAACCTAAGCAGACAAAAAAATAAAGAAACTACAGCATAATAACAAAATAAGAAAATATAACAACTAATGAAACCAAACACAAAACACAAAACAAAAATGTGGATGGGAACAAAGATCAAGAAAACCATGTGACACACACATTACATTACATTAGGTAGATATTTATGTGAGTGATAATAAGCTAGAATAAAGTTTGACACACACACTGACACACACTGACACACACACACACACTGACACACACACACACACTGACACACACACACACACGCACACACACACTTAAACACACACACACACTGACACATTGACACACACTGACACATACTGACACACACACTGACACACTGGCACACACACACACACTGACACACACACACACACACACACACACACATACACTGACACACTGACACACACTGACACACACACACACACACACTGACACACACTGACACACTGACACACACACTGACACACTGGCACACACATACACACACTGACACACACTGACCCACACTGACACACACTGCCACACACTGACCCACACTGACACACACTGACACATACTGACACACACACACACTGACACACACACTGACACACACTGAAACACACACACTGACACACATTGACACACACTGACACACACACACGCACACACTGACACACACACTGACACACACTGACACACTGACGCACACACTGACACACACACTTATTCTGACACACACACTGATACACACACACTGACACACACTGACACACTGACACACTGACACACACTGACACACTGACACACACTGACACACACACTTATTCTGACACACACACTGATACACACACACTGACACACACTGACACACACTGACACACTGACACACACACTGACACACACACTGACACACTGACACACACACTGACACACACTGACACACACTGACACACACTGACACACATGATCACGTGAGCACACCTGGTAATGAGAGGCAGGTCGGCCAGAGGAAGAGGAGCCCCGGATGTTAGTTGTCTGTCAGCCAGCGAGCGATACTCGTTTCTGCTCGGGTATCCTCCGTCCAACGCTGTCGCGCGCATACAAGACAAAACACATTCCTCAATACAATAAGCTTGAATAAGCGGGTTATCAAGAATTACAAGAATAATAACAGGAATTATAAATATAATAATATAAAACATTATTATATTTATATAATAACTAGCATTAAAACCCGCCCGTTGTGCAGAGCAATTCATAAAAATATTGCAAATTAAAAATAAGTAAGGCAAACTCATAAAAACCTTAATAAATTAAAAAGTCTAAATTTAATTATTTTTAATTTTATTTTGACAAAATATTTTCACTCAGCCCGCCTCATATTTAAACCCGGCCGACGTGCGGAATAATTCAGAACTCGAACACCATCCGTTCTGGTTATTGAAGTCAAATCCTTTAGTTTTGTATATGAATTCATTCTACACGGTGAAATTGAACGTTTTATTGCTGCCCGCGGGACATTTTTATTTAATAAAAATGAGCCATCTCTTCGTTTGCGTTTGAAGCCCCTGATCATTGAACCAGCGAACCATGAATCAGCGCAATTATGTCACCTCATATTCAAGCATACATACACAGACAGACAGATAATTTCTTCTTTATGTATATATATAGCATTAAAACCCGCCCGTTGTGCGGAGCAATTCATAACATGAAATTCATATTCAATTCATAAAAAATATGGAAAAATAAAAATGAAATAGGGTCTACTCATAAAAATGTTCATCTATTGAAAATTATAAGTTTAATCATTTTTATTTCGACAAAATATTTCCCCTCAGTCCGCCTGAGTCATTTTTAAGCCCGCCCGTCGTGCTGAATAATTCAGAACTCGAACACGATCCGTTCTGGATCTTGAAGTCAATTCCATCGGTTTTGTGTATGGATTAATTCTACAGGGTAAATTGAACGTTATATTGTCTATAGTTGCTGCCCGCGGAGCATTTTTATTAAAAAATACCTTTTTTTAAATGAACCATTTGAAAAAATTAACTAAAAATGGAAACACTTTTTTAAACCCGCCCGTCGTGTGGAACAATTCATACAATAAAATTCATATTTGAAGTCAAATCCATTGGTTGTTTTGTGTATGGATTCATTCTACAGGGGAAATTGAACGTTCTATTGTTTATAGTTGCTGCCCGCGGATCAATTTGATTTTAAAAAAAATTACGTTTTTTTAAATGAACCATTTGAAAAAATGATCTAAAAAAACATTTTTTTTACCCACCCGTCGTGCGGAACAATTCATACAATAAAATTCATATCAAATCCATAAAATATAATGAATACAAATTGAAAACCAAAAAATGTAACCTATAAATATCTTAACCAATAGAAAAGTCTGAATGTGAATATTTTTGTTCTTATTTTGACAAATATTATCCCTCAACCCGCCTGATATATAAATCTGCCCGTCGTGTGGTATCATTCAGAACACAAACACGAAACAAACAATGAAAGATGATGAAATCTTTTCATCAGAATGTTTCCAAACTATATTTATTACTTAACATCATTCCCCAATATCATTTGCTTAAGTACTATTTCACTTTTACCGCTATAATATTTATTGTTAAAACATATATTTTTTCCGCTATCATTAAAACCCAATATAACCTGAGTCAAACCTACCCGACCCAACCCAACCATTCAATCTTGACCGCTCTCAGCCTAGTCTGACGTGATTTAACTTATTAGTTTGTGATCACAAAATATACTGATGCGATCATAATTTGTAATCAGAAGACTGAGATTATCTACCCCAGGGGTCCCAAACACGCGGCCCACCAATACTTTTCTCTCAACCCGCCAATATAGTATCGGGACCAAACTGTAAGGCATCTAAATTCACATTTGTTGCATAATGCGATATAATTATACACCATTATCATATTATCTCATAATTCCCGGTTAATGCTTCCACTAATGCATCATATTCATACAGTTGTTATTTTTTGGATTACACCGATATTACTGCCCTTGATATTACAGCCGATATTATATTATCCAATCTATATTCTGCTACGTATTATTCCTAATACATATATCATCAGATCGCAAAATATATTTAAAGGTTCACATCATTCTCCAAAATCATTTGCTTAAGAGCTATTCTACTTTTATCGCTAGAATATTCACTGCTAGCAAAATATCATATACCTCGCTATCATTTAAACCCACTCTTTATAGATACATTTAAGCCCGCCCGTCGTGCGGAACAGTTAATAAAATATAATTAATATTCAATTCACAAAAAAATAGTGAAAATTGAAAAAGAAAAACAAACCCATAGGAAAGTTTTAGCCAATATAAAAGTCTAAATGTGAAATTTATGTTTCAATTTAGAAAACATGTTTTTCCACAACCCGCCTCATATTTAAAGCTGCCCGTCGTGCGGAATAATTCAAACACGAAACAAACACAAAGAAAATTGATGAAAAACGACCAACAGAAAAAGTCAAATTTGTAAATTCTTGTTTTAATTATTGACGATGTTTTCCCTCAACACTGCTCAAATTCACACCCGTCCTTCGTGTGTAGTAATTCAGAAGTGTAACACTATCAAAACAATGAAACTTTCTGTCATCTCTATAATTCCAGATTTATGCGTCCGCTAAAACAGCATATTCATATAGTTGGCATTGCATGATATTACAACCCATATCCTTATGCAAGTTAAGCTTATGCAATTTGAAATTAAACCAATTAAATTATACAGTAAAATTCAGTAGTTAACTTTGTTCCCAGTAGTATTTTACCCGCCCGTCGGGCGGAACAATTCATGTGTAAATATTGAGGACAATAAAGCCTTTATATTCAGTATACTGTACGCACTAAAACCACACCATCCATGCTTGGAGCTAATATGATGCATTATAAATTGTGATTGGACTTCAGTGAAATTAAATCAGTGTATATTCATGTGTAATCGCAAGTGCGCATAATAGCTGTCAAATTGGCAACATATCCTTTTGACTTTACACCGCCGTAACTTCCTTCAGATACACTTTGGAAAATTACAAATTATACCGTATTGTAGAAAATAAAATTTCTAGCACGATGGTATAATTTATTTTTATGTATAACAAATAGTTACTGAGAAATAGTAGAAAAAAGAATTAATTTTAGTCGCCCGGTGTTCAAGTGTAATTTTGGATGTATTTGAGAATTTTGCCAATTTTCCACGTTTTTTGTATCGTTTGTGGGTATAAATTATAGCTTATCTTGTAGAACACAAAATTCTCTACACAGTAGTATATTCCTGTGTAATCGCAAGTGCGTAAATTGTGATTGGACTTGAGTGAAATTAAATCAGTGTATATTCATGTGTAATCGCAAGCACGCATAATAGCTGTCAAATTGGCAACATGACATTTTGACTTTACACCGCCGTATCTTCCTACAGATACACTTTGGAAAATTATGAATTATACCGTATTGTAGAAAACAACATTTCTAGCACGATGGTATAATTTATTTTGATGTATGACAAACAGTTCCTGAGAAATGGGTAGAAAAATGAATAAATTTTAGTCACCCGGTGCTCAAGTGTAATTTTGGATGCATTTGAGAATTTTGCCAATTTTACACGTTTTTAGTATCATTTGTGGGTATAAATTATACCTTTTCTTGTAGAACACAAAATTCTCTACACAGTAGTATATTCCTGTGTAATCGCAAGTGCGCATAATAGCTGTCAAATTGGCAATATGTCTTTTTGACTTTACACCGCCGTAACGTTTTTCAGATACACTTTGGAAAATAAAACATTATACCGTATTGTAGAAAACAAAATTTCCAGCACAATGGTATAATTTATTTTTATGTGTAACAAATAGTTACTGAGAAATAGTATAAAAATGAATTAATTTTAGTCGCCCGGTGTTCAAGTGAAATTTTGGATGTATTTGAGAATTTTGCCAATTTTACGTTTTTGGTATCATTTGTGGGTATAAATTAGAATATTTCTTGTAGAAAACAAAATTCTCTACACAATAGTATAATTTTTATAGCTGTAACTCGGCTGGTTTATGAGAAATAGATAGGGGAATATTGACCAAAATATTCGCGTTTTTCAGTGCTAATTTTGCATTTTTGACTTTGTCATTTTGACTCCACACCGCCGTAACATTTTTTTAATACACTTTGGAAAATTAAAAATTATACCGTGCTGTAGAAAACAAAATTCCCAGCATGATGGTAATATTTATTTAGATGTGTCATAGTTAGTTGCTGAGAAATAGAGAAAAAAGTACAGAAAATCGGACGCGTCGAGCTTAAATATAATTTTGAATGTAGACTGAAATTTTGTCATTTTTACATATTTTATATTTAATTTTTGGATATGAATTATAACCTACCGAGTAGAACAGAATATTCTCTACACAATCGTATAATCTGTTTGGCTGTACCATTTTTGGTTTATGAGGAGTAGATGCAGGAATATTGACCAAAATTTTCGCATTTTTCAGGGTTCATTTTGTCTTTTCACCGCGATAACTTTTTTTGGGTTTATTTTTAAAATTTTAAATTTATCCTATCGTGTAGACAAGAAAATTTCCAACGTAATCTTATAATTTGTTGGCGGGTACACCAAGTGGTTACCGAGTAGCAGCTTGC
>OU696592.1:6112926-6150426 GCA_916048095.2 Sacculina carcini | reverse complement strand
GAACCAGAACGGATGGTGTTCGAGTTCTGAATTATTCCGCACGTCGGCCGGGTTTAAATATGAGGCGGGCTGAGTGAAAATATTTTGTCAAAATGTAAATTAAAAATAATGAAATTTAGACTTTTTAATTGATTAAGGTTTTTATGAGTTTGCCTTATTTATTTTTAATTTGCAATATTTTTATGAATTCTTCCGCACAACGGGCGGGTTTTAATGCTAGTCTATCTATATATATAAAAGAGATCCTCTGTGTGTGTGTGTGTCTGTGTGTGTGTCTGTGTGTGTGTTCGACCCTCCTTGGTCCATTTTCTATCAGCTATTATTCGGCCACCACTCAGCCTACCCGCTAAAAATTTATACCATCACGTTGGAAATTTTCTTGTCTACACTTTAAATTAAATTTTAAATTTCAAAAATGAAATCAAAAAAAGTTATAGCGGTGAAAAGACAAAATGAACCCTGAAAAATGCGAAAATTGTGGTCAATGCTCTGCCATCTACTCCTCATAAACCAGAAATGGTACAGCCAAACAGATTATACCACTGTGTAGAGAATTTTCTGTTCTACAAGATAGGTTATAATTCATATCCAAAAATAGAACATAAAAGATGTAAACATGACAAAATTTCAATCTATATTCAAAATTATATTTAAACTCCACGCGTCCGATTTTCTATACTTTTTTTCTCTATTTATCAAAAACTAATTATCACACATCTAAATAAATAATACCATCATGCTGGGAATTTTGTTTGCTACAACACGGTATAATTTTTAATTTTCCAAAGTGTATTAAAAAAAAGTTACGGCGGTGTGAAGTGTAAATGACAAAGTCAAAAAGGCATAATTATCGCACAAAAACGTTAATATTTTGGTCAATATTCCGCTATCTATTCCTCATAAACCAGCAATGGTACAGCTATGAAAATTATATTATTGTGTAGATAATTTTGGGTTCTACAAGAAAAGTTATAATTTATACCCACAAATGATACAAAAAATGTGTAAAATTGGCAAAATTGTCGAATACATCCAAAATTACACTTGATCACCGGGCGCCTAAATTAATTCATTTTTCTACCTATTTCTCAGGAACTATTTGTCACACATTAAAATAAATTATATCATCGTGCTGGAAATTGTATTTTTTAAAATGCGGTATAATTTTTAATTTTCCAAAGTGTATCTGAAGGAAGTTACGGCGGTGTAAAGTCAAAAGGACATATTGCCAATTTGACAGCTATTTTGCGCACTTGCGATTACACAGGAATATACTACTATGTAGAGAATTTTGTGTTCTACAAGAAAAGGTGTAATTTATACCCACAAATGATACAAAAAACGTGTAAAATTGGCAAAATTCTCAAATACATCCAAAATTACACTTGAACACCGGGTGACTACAATTTATTCATTTTTATACCCATTTCTCAGCAACTGTTTGTCACACCTTAAAATTAATTATACCATCGTGCTAGAAATTTTGTTTCCTACAGCACGGTATAATTATTAATTTTCCAAAGTGTATCTGAACGAAGTTACGACGGTGTAAGTTCAAAATGTCATGTTGCCAATTTGACAGCTATTATGCGTACTTGCGATTACACATGAATATACACTGATTAAATTTCACTGAAGTCCAATCACAATTTACGCACTTGCGATTACACAGGAATATACTACTGTGTAGAGAATTTTGTGTTCTACAAGATAAGCTATAATTTATACCCACAAATGATACAAAAAACGTGTAAAATTGGCAAAATTCTCAAATACATCCAAAATTACACTTGAACACCGGGCGACTAAAATTAATTCATTTTTCTACTATTTCTCAGTAACTATTTGTTACACATAAAAATAAATTATACCATCGTTCTAGAAATCTTGTCTTCTACAATACGGTATAATTTGTAATTTTCCAAAGGGTATCTGAAGGAAGTTATGGCGGTGTAAAGTCAAAAGGACATATTGCCAATTTGACAGCTATTATGCGTACTTGCGATTACACAGGAATATACACCGATTAAATTTCACTGAAGCCCAATCACAATTAAGAATGCATCATATTATCTCCAAGCATGGATGGTTTGGTTTTATTGCGTACAGTTTAATTAATGCTACACTCTACTGAATATAAAGGCTTTATTGTCCTCAATAACGTTCCGCACGACGGGCGGGTAAAATGCTATTGGGAACAAAGTAAACTACTGAATTTAACTGTGTAATTTAATTGGTTTAATTTCAAGTTGCATAAGCATAAGTTGCATAAGGATATGGGCTGCAATATCATGTAATGCCAACTTATGCTGTTTTAGCGGAAGCATTAACCTGGAATTATAGAGATGACAGAAGATTGCATTGTTTTGATAGTGTTGTGGAAAAACATGTTTTCTAAATTGAAACATAAATTTCACATTTAGACTTTTATATTAGCTATAACTTTCCTGTGGGTTTGTTTTTCTTTTTCAATTTGCACTAATTTTTTTATGAATTGAATATTAATTATATTTTATGAACTGTTCCGCACGACGGGCGAATTAAATGTATCTATAAAGAGTGGGTTTAAATGATAGCGAGGTATATGATATTTTGCTAGCAGTAAATATTCTAGCGATAAAAGTAGAATAGCTCTTAAGCAAATGATTTTGGAGAATGATGTGAACCTTTAAATATATTTTGCGATCTGATGATATATGTATTAGGAATAATACGTAGCAGAATATAGATTGCATAATATAATATCGGCTGTAATATCAAGGGCTGTATTATCGGTGTAATCCAAAAAATAACAACTGTATGAATATGATGCATTAGTGGAAGCATTAACCGGGAATTATGAGATAATATGATAATGGTGTATAATTATATCGCATTATGCAACAAATGTGAATTTAGCTACCTTACAGTTTGGTCCCGATACTATATTGGCGGGTTGAGAGAAAAGTATTGGTGGGCCGCGTGTTTGGGACCCCTGGGGTAGATAATCTCAGTCTTCTGATTACAAATTATGATCGCATCAGTATATTTTGTGATCACAAACTAATAAGTTAGATCACCTCAGACTAGGCTGAGAGCGGTCAAGATTGGATGGTTGGGTTGGGTTGGGTAGGTTTGACTCAGGTTATATTGGGTTTTAATGATAGCGGAAAATATATAAATTTTAACAATAAATATTATAGCGGTAAAATTGAAATAGTACTTGAGCAAATGATATTGGGGAATGATGTTAAGTAATAAATATAGTTTGGAAACATTCTGATGAAAAGATTTCATCATCTTTCATTGTTTGTTTCGTGTTTGTGTTCTGAATTATACCACACGACGGGCAGATTTATATATCAGGCGGGTTGAGGGATAATATTTGTCAAAATAAGAACAAAAATATTCACATTTAGACTTTTCTATTGGTTAAGATATTTATAGGTTACATTTTTTGGTTTTCAATTTGTATTCATTATATTTTATGGATTTGATATGACTTTTATTGTATGAATTGCTCCGCACAACGGGCGGGTTTTAATGCTATATATATACATAAAGAAGAAATTATCTGTCTGTCTGTGTATGTATGCTTGAATATGAGGTGACATAATTGCGCTGGTTCATGGTTCGCTGGTTCAATGATCAGGGGCTTGAAACGCAAACGAAGCGATGGCTCATTTTTATGAAATAAAAATGTCCCGCGGGCAGCAATAAAACGTTCAATTTCACCGTATAGAATGAATTCATATACAAAACTAATGGATTTGACTTCAAGAACCAGAACGGATGGTGTTCGAGTTCTGAATTATTCCTCACGTCGGGCGGGTTTAAATATGAGGCGGGCTGAGTGAAAATATGTTGTCAAAATAAAATTAAAAATAATGAAATTTAGACTTTTTAATTAATTAAGGTCTTCATGAGTTTGCCTTATTTATTTTTAATTTGCAATATTTTTATGAATTGTTCCGCACAACGGGCGGGTTTTAATGCGGTTTTAATGCTATATATATATACATAAAGAAGAAATTATCTGTCTGTCTGTGTATGTATGCTTGAATATGAGGTGACATAATTGCGCTGGTTCATGGTTCGCTGGTTCAATGACCAGGGGATTCAAACGCAAACGAAGCAATGGCTCATTTTTATGAAATAAAAATGTCCCGCGGGCATTTAGACTTTTCTATTGGTCAAGATATTTATAGCTTACATTTTTTGCTTTTCAATTTGTATTCATTATATTTTATGGATTTGATATGAATTTTATTGTATGAATTGTTCCGCACGACGGGTGGGTTTAAAAAAAGTGTTTTTAGTTCATTTTTTCAAATGGTTCATGATTTGCTTGATTGTATGAATTGCTCCGCACAACGGGCGGGTATTAATGCAATATATATACATAAAGAAGAAATTATCTGTCTGTCTGTGTATGTATGCTTGAATATGAGGTGACATAATTGCGCAGGTTCAATGGTATATATATACATAAAGAAGAAATTATCTGTCTGTCTGTGTGTGTATGCTTGAATGAGGTGACATAATTGCGCGGGTTCAATGGTATAGATCAGGGGCTTAATTGTTCCGCACGACGGGCGGGTAAAATGCTACTGGGAACAAATTAAACTACTGAATTATTGTACCATATAGAACCATTAAATAAAAAACCATTATTATATAATAAAGAACCATTTGAATATTAGTTAGTTAGTTGTCATTAGTTGGTATATATATAAAAAACCATTGGTGTTGGGGCTTAATTGTTCCGCACGACGGGCGGGTTTAAATATGAGGCTGTTCGAGGGAAAATGTTAAATGTTTTGCTTTTTAATTTGTATTCAGTTTATTTTATGGATTGAATATGCATTTTATTTTTATGGATTGAATATGCATTTTATTTTATAAATTGTTCAGCACGACGGGCGGGTTTAAATATGAGACGGGCTGAAGGAAAATATGTTGTCAAAAAATATAATTGAATTTAGACTTTTCAATTGAGTAAGATTTTAATGAGTATATCTGTTTTCTTTTTAAATTTGCAATATGTTTATGAGTTGAATATGAATTTCATCTTATGAATTGCTCCGCACAACTGGCGGGTTTCAATGCTAGACGGTGATATCAAGTTATTAAAATATTTTGGAAACATTATGATGAAAAAGTGTAGTCATTTTTCATTGTTTCGTGTCTGAGTTCAAAATTATTCAGCACGACGGGCATGTATAAATATGAGGCGGTTTAGGCAAACTATTTTGTGAAAATAAATATGAAAATATAGAAATTTAGACTTTTGTATGGGTTTACTCCATTCTTTTTTAATTCATATTCCTTTTCTCTCATGAATTGAATACAAATTTAATAGTATGAACTGTTTCGCACGACGGGCGGGAATACATGGTAGGATTTTCATTGTTTGTTACGTGTTTGTGTTCGGAATTATTCCGCACAATGGGTTGGTTTATATATGAGGCGGGTTGAGGGAAAATATTATGTCAAAATAAAAATAAAAATATTAACACTTGGACTTTTCTATTGAGTAAGACACTGATCTGTTTTAATTTGGAATATTCTTATGAATATGAATTATTATGAATATTAATTCCATTTTATGAATTCCTCCGCACAACGGGCGGGTTTTAATGCTAGTATATACATAAAGAAGAAATTATCTGTCTGTCTGTGTGTGTATGCTTGAATGAGGTGACATAATTGCGCGGGTTCAATGGTATAGATCAGGGGCTTAATTGTTCCGCACGACGGGCGGGTAAAATGCTACTGGGAACAAATTAAACTACTGAATTATTGTACCATATAGAACCATTAAATAAAAAACCATTATTATATAATAAAGAACCATTTGAATATTAGTTAGTTAGTTGTCATTAGTTGGTTTATATATAAAGAACCATTGGTGTTGGGGCTTAATTGTTCCGCACGACGGGCGGGTTTAAATATGAGGCTGTTCGAGGGAAAATGTTAAATGTTTTGCTTTTTAATTTGTATTCAGTTTATTTTATGGATTGAATATGCATTTTATTTTTATGGATTGAATATGCATTTTATTTTATAAATTGTTCAGCACGACGGGCGGGTTTAAATATGAGACGGGCTGAAGGAAAATATGTTGTCAAAAAATATAATTGAATTTAGACTTTTCAATTGAGTAAGATTTTAATGAGTATATCTGTTTTCTTTTTAAATTTGCAATATGTTTATGAATTGAATATGAATTTCATCTTATGAATTGCTCCGCACAACTGGCGGGTTTCAATGCTAGACGGTGATATCAAGTTATTAAAATATTTTGGAAACATTATGATGAAAAAGTGTAGTCATTTTTCATTGTTTCGTGTCTGAGTTCAAAATTATTCAGCACGACGGGCATGTATAAATATGAGGCGGTTTAGGCAAACTATTTTGTGAAAATAAATATGAAAATATAGAAATTTAGACTTTTGTATGGGTTTACTCCATTCTTTTTTAATTCATATTCCTTTTCTCTCATGAATTGAATACAAATTTAATAGTATGAACTGTTTCGCACGACGGGCGGGAATACATGGTAGGATTTTCATTGTTTGTTACGTGTTTGTGTTCGGAATTATTCCGCACAATGGGTTGGTTTATATATGAGGCGGGTTGAGGGAAAATATTATGTCAAAATGAAAATAAAAATATTAACACTTGGACTTTTCTATTGAGTAAGACACTGATCTGTATTAATTTGGAATATTCTTATGAATATGAATTATTATGAATATTAATTCCATTTTATGAATTCCTCCGCACAACGGGCGGGTTTTAATGCTAGTCTATATATATAAAAGAGATCCTCTGTGTGTGTGTCTGTGTGTTCACCATCCTTGGTCCATATTCTATCAGCTAATACTCGACCACCACTTGGCGTACCCGCTGAAAATTTATACCATAATGTTGGAAATTTTCTTGTCTACACTTAACACTAAATTTTAAATTTAAAAAATAAAACCAAAAAAAGTTATTGCGGTGAAAAGACAAAATGAACCCTAAAAAATGCGAAAATTTTGGTCGATTTTCTAAAGACTACTCCTCCTAAACCAGCAATGGTACAACTATACAAATTATACCACTGTGTATAAAATTTTATCTTCTACGCAACGCACTATAATTTATACCCAAAAATTGAATATAAAACATGTAAAAAGGAAAAAAATTCAATCTACATTCAAAATTTTATTTAAACTCCACGCGTCACATTTTCCATACTTTTTTCTATATTTGTCAAAAAATAATCATCACACATCTAAATAAATAATACCATCATGCTGGAAATTTTCTTTTCTACAGCACAGTATAATTTGTAATTTTACAAAGTGTATTAAAAAAAAGTTACGGCGGTGTGAAGTGTAAATGACAAAGTCAAAAAGGCAAAATTAGCACACAAAAACGTGAATATTTTGGTCAATATTCCGCTATCTATTCCTCATAAACCAGCAATGGTACAGCTATAAAAATTATACTATTGTGTAGATAATTTTGTGTTCTACAATAAAAATTATAATTTATACCCACAAATGATACAAAAAACGTGTAAAATTGGCAAAATTCTCAAATAGATCCAAAATTTCACTTGAACACCGGGTGATTAAAATTAATTAATTTTCCTACTATTTCTCAGTAACTATCTGTCACACATTAAAATAAATTATACCATCGTGCTAGAAATTTTGTTTTCTACAATACGGTATAATTGTTAATTTTCCAAAGTGAACCTAAAGGAAGTCACGGCGGTGTAAATTCAAAATGTCATGTTGCCAATTTGACAGCTATTATGCACACTTGCGATTACACAGGAATATACAACTGTGTAGATAATTTTTTGTTCTACAAGATAAGCTATAATTCATACCCACAAATGATACAAAAAACGTGTAAAATTGGCAAAATTCTCAAATACATCCAAAATTACACTTGAACACCGGGCGACTAAAATTAGTTAATTTTTCTACTATTTCTCAGTAACTATTTGTTATACATGAAAATAAATTATACCATCGTGCTAGAAATTTTGTTTTCTACAATACGGTATAATTTTTAATTTTCCAAAGTGTATCTAAAGGAAGTCACGGCGGTGTAAAGTCAAAATGTCATGTTGCCAATTTGACAGCTATTATGCGCACTTGCGATTACACATGAATATACACTGATTTAATTTCACTGAATTCCAATCACAATTTACGCACTTGCGATTACACAGGAATATACTACTGTGTAGAGAATTTTGTGTTCTACAATATAAGCTATAATTTATACCCACAAATGGTACAAAAAACGTGTAAAATTGGCAAAATTCTCAAATACATCCAAAATTACACTTGAACACCGGGCGACTAAAATTAATTAATTTTTCTACCATTTCTCAGTAACTATTTGTTATACATAAAAATAAATTATACCATCGTGCTAGAAATCTTGTTTTCTACAATACGGTATAATTTGTAATTTTCCAAAGGGTATCTGAAGGAAGTTACGGCGGTGTAAAGTCAAAAGGACATATTGCCAATTTGACAGCTATTATGCGCACTTGCGATTACACAGGAATATACACCGATTAAATTTCACTGAAGCCCAATCACAATTAAGAATGCATCATATTATCTCCAAGCATGGATGGTGTGGTTTTATTGCGTACAGTTTAATTAATGCTAAACTATACTGAATAGAAAGTCTTTATTGTCCTCAATATTTACACATCAAATGTTCCGCACGACGGGCGGGTAAAATGCTACTTGGAACAAAGTAAGCTACTGAATTTTACTGTGTAATTTAATTGGTTTAATTTCAAGTTGCATACGCTTAAGTTGCATAAGGATACGGGTTGTAATATCATGCAATGCCAAGTATATTCATATGCTGTTATAGAGGAAGCATTAATCTGGAATTATAGAGATGTTTCATTGTTTTGATAGTGTTACACTTCTGAATTACTACACACGAAGGACGGGTGTGAATTTGAGCAGTGTTGAGGGAAAATCATCGTCAATAATTAAAACAAGAATTTACAAATTTGACTTTTCTATTGGTCGTTTTTCATCAATTTTCTTTGTGTTTGTTTCGTGGTTGAGTTCTGAATTATTCCGCACGACGGGCAGCTATAAATATGAGGCGGGTTGTGGAAAAACATGTTTTCTAAATTGAAACATAAATTTCACATTTAGACTTTTATATTAGCTAAAACTTTCCTATGGGTTTGTTTTTCTTTTTCAATTTGCACTAATTTTTTATGAATTCAATATTAATTATATTTTATGAACTGTTCCGTACGACGGGGGAATTAAATGTATCTATTAAGAGTGGGTTTAAATGATAGCGAGGTATTTGATATTTTGCTAGCAGTAAATATTCTAGCGATAAAAGTAGAATAGCTCTTAAGCAAATGATTTTGGAGAATGATGTGAACATTTAGATATATTTTGCGATCTGATGATATATGTATTAGGAATAATACGTAGCAGAATATAGATTGCATAATATAATATCGGCTGTAATATCAAGGGCTGTAATATCGGTGTAATCCAAAAAATAACAACTGTATGAATATGATGCATTAGTGGAAGCATTAACCGGGAATTATGAGATAATATGATAATGGTGTATAATTATATCGCATTATGCAACAAATGTGAATTTAGCTGCATTACAGTTTGGTCCCGATACTATATTGGCGGGTTGATAGAAAAGTATTGGTGGGCCGCGTGTTTGGGACCCCTGGGGTAGATAATCTCAGTCTTCTGATTACAAATTATGATCGCATCAGTATATTTTGTGATCACAAACTAATAAGTTAAATCACCTCAGACTAGGCTGAGAGCGGTCAAGATTGAATGGTTGGGTTGGGTTGGGTAGGTTTGACTCAGGTTATATTGGGTTTTAATGATAGCGGAAAATATATAAATTTTAACAATAAATATTATAGCGGTAAAAGTGAAATAGTACTTGAGCAAATGATATTGGGGAATGATGTTAAGTAATAAATATAGTTTGGAAACATTCTGATGAAAAGATTTCATCATCTTTCATTGTTTGTTTCGTGTTTGTGTTCTGAATTATACCATACGACGGGCAGATTTATATATCAGGCGGGTTGAGGAATAATATTTGTGAAAATAAGAACAAAAATATTCACATTTAGACTTTTCTATTGGTTAATATATTTATAGGTTACATTTTTTGGTTTTCAATTTGTATTCATTATATTTTCTGGATTTGATATGAATTTTATTGTATGAATTGTTCCGCACGACGGGTGGGTTTAAAAAAGTGTTTTTAGATCATTTTTTCAAATGGTTCATAAAAAATAAAAAATAAAAATGTTAATGTAAATGAATAAAATATAAATGTTCCGCGGGCAGCAACTATAGACAATAGAACGTTCAATTTCCCCTGTAGAATTAATCCATACACAAAACCAATGGATTTGACTTCAAATATGAATTGTATTGTATGAATTGTTCCGCACGACGAGCGGGTTTAAAAAAAGTGTTTCCATTTTTTAGTTCATTTTTTCAAATGGTTCATTTAGAAAAAGGTATTTTTTTAAAAATACAAATGCTCCGCGGGCAGCAACTATAGACCATAGAACGTTAAATTTACCCTGTAGAATTAATCCATGCACAAAACCAATGGATTTGACTTCAAGATCCAGAACGGATCGTGTTCGAGTTCTGAATTATTCAGCACGACGGGCGGGTTTAAATATGAGGCGGGTTGAGTGAAAATGTTTTGTCAAAATAAAATTAAAAATAATGAAATTTAGACCTTTTAATTGATTAAGGTTTTCATGAGTTTGCCTCATTTATTTTTAATTTGCAATATTTTTATGAATTGTTCCGCACAACGGGCGGGTTTTAATGCTAGTATATATATATATATATATAGATAGAAAGACACACACACATACACATACATGCACATAGGGAGAGACACACATATAGAAAGAGATAGAGATAGAGAGAAAAGAAATAGAGAAAGAAAGAGAAAGATAAATAAAGAGAGAGAGGGAAATAGAGAGAACGATATAGAAAGAGAGAAAGAGATAGATATAGTGTTTAGGAGTGGTGAGTGATCGCAGCGCCACCTGGTGACCGTCAAATGAAGTAAAAACTCGCGAGTCTGGCTTGAGCGGAACATCGTCGCGACACCATAATACATCAGGCAGCGGGTTGCCCTCAACATTGGCGCTGATAATCAACTGACTGCCCTCGTTGACCTCGAGGTCACGCAGCGACTCCAACACGGCCGGAGAACACGGCTCTCCCGGCTGATTACGACCTGACATACACACACACACACACACACACACACATACATACACACACATACAAATCACTTCTATCTACACTAGAAGAAAGAAGAGTCAGATAAGATGTGATAGCGATATATAGATATATGACAGGCAAAGAACATATTCAAAATACCAGTCTGTTCCAGTGGACCAGTTCCACACGTTTACATGCTCTAAGTCTTCAAAAAATTAGAGCCAAAAAGATATAAAGAAGTACAGTTTCCCTCAACGTAGTATAGATTTTTGGGATAGAATACCGCAAAATATAATAGGACAGCCAACAACAAGTAAATTCAAAGAAAATTATGATCTCTGGAAGGCAGGAGACACGAGTTTCTGACTCATTCCTGCGCGAACAACTCGGTAAGAACAACTCGGTAAGAACAACTCGGTAAGAACATACATACACATAGATATAAGAATGAAACCACATGTTCAACTATTATATTTTTTTTAATTTATACAATATATTTGCTATCCACATCTGGTTTTTCGTGCAAACATTTACATTTGTGAACATGGTCGAAATCACGTGTAAAAAATGGCATAATACATAAACAATTTGGTATCGTCGTTTTATAGTTTTTCAGATGAAATCTATTGAAAATTTGTTTTAAAAAAATTAGAAAACTATAAAATAAAACTAAACCGTGATTGAACCGGCTACCCTTGACTGACATATGTGTGTCAGTTATATAAAGGTTAAAGGCTGTTCAAGTGACAGCTGCTACACGGGAAGAAGTCGAAGCTTATGAACACACACAGGTGTGCCCCGTGCAGCTCGCTGCCACCGCAGAACCGACCCTCTCCACGCTGACGCCACAAGGACGGAAGACGTATTAGAGAGGGCCACCTCACCAGAATGCATGACACAACACATGACTGATATCTGGTACCATCATTTACTGCTGGGTGGACAGGGACTGTTGGATTATAGAATTCACCCAAAGTAATTCTCCTCAGCCTGGTTTTGAACCACGGACCTCCCGCTTGTGAGGCGGGCGTGCTAACCACTACACCACGCAGTCCAAATGTGTGCGCGTACGTGTGTCTGTGTGTGTGTGTGTGTGCGTTTGTGTGTGTGTGTGTCTGATATTACCGATGACATGTAGCTGAGAAGTGGCTGTCAGTCGAGACACATTGTTTGCCACACACGCCGAGTAGATGGCGCTGTCGGCGTGTGAGCAATTATTAATTTGCACGCCGAACGTGCCATCATCGAGACAGTAGGGCCTGATACGAGTATCCTCCTCGGCCAGCGGTTCATCGTTGATAAACCAGGAGACGACGGGCGGAGGGTGGCCGGCACAGCGACCCTCCACGCGCACATCACTGCCCTCCACGGCGGAAACACTCGCAGACAGCGGCTCAAGCAACACGGGCTTCTTGCGCGGTGCTAAATAAGTCACCAAGACATACAAACAAGTAATCCAAGTATCTCAAATAACTACAGTATAACCCGGATATGAGAGAGTTATCGGGAAAGGAGAAAATGTCTCATCCGGAGATAGATAGATAGATAGATAGATAGATAGATAGATAGATAGATAGATAGATAGATAGATAGATAGATAGATAGATAGATAGATAGATAGATAGATAGATAGATAGATAGATAGATAGATAGATAGATAGATAGATAGATAGATAGATAGATAGATAGATAGATAGATAGATAGATAGATAGATAGATAGATAGATAGATAGATAGATAGATAGATAGATAGATAGATAGATAGATAGATAGATAGATAGATAGATAGATAGATAGATAGATAGATAGAGAGATATATAGATAGATAGATAGATAGATAGATAGATAGATAGATAGATAGATAGATAGATAGATAGATAGATACATAGATAGATAGATATATAGATAGATAGATAGATAGATAGATAGATAGATAGATAGATAGATAGATAGATAGATAGATAGATAGATAGATAGATAGATAGATAGATAGATAGATAGATAGATAGATAGATAGACAGATAGATAGATAGATAGATAGATAGATAGATATATAGATAGATAGATAGATAGATAGATAGATAGATAGATAGATAGATAGATAGATAGATAGATAGATAGATAGATAGATAGATAGATAGATAGATAGATAGATAGATAGATAGATATATAGATAGATAGATATATAGATATATATATAGATAGATAGATAGATAGATAGATATATAGATAGATAGATAGATAGATAGATAGATAGATAGATAGATAGATAGATAGATAGATAGATAGATAGATAGATAGATAGATAGATAGATAGATAGATAGATAGATAGATAGATAGATAGATAGATAGATAGATAGATAGATAGATAGATAGATAGATAGATAGATAGATAGATAGATAGATAGATAGATAGATAGATAGATAGATAGATAGATAGATAGATAGATAGATAGATAGATAGATAGATAGATAGATAGATAGATAGATAGATAGATAGATAGATAGATAGATAGATAGATAGATAGATAGATAGATAGATAGATAGATAGATAGATAGATAGATAGATAGATATATAGATAGATAGATAGATAGATATATAGATAGATAGATAGATAGATAGATAGATAGATAAATAGATAGATAGCTATATAGATAGATAGATAGATAGATAGATAGATATGGCGAGATATTGGCAAGGTTCTCACGTTCAACGATGACGTCAGCCTCAGAGGAACACTCGCCGAGGTCATTGACCGCTACAATGGTGTAGCAGCCTGAATGTTCGCTGGTGGCTTCCTTGACGTCAAGAACGCTGGTGCCCGCCGGAGTATTGGTAACCGACACCAGTTCTCCTGGCGTCACCGGAATCCCGTGCTTCAACCTGACCGATACAAACAAACACATATACAAACACACACACACACACAGACACATGTACAAACACACACACACACAGACACATGTACAAACACACAGACACACACATACAAACGCACATAAAGAGACACAGAGACACAGAGACAAACACACAAACACACACACACATACAAACACACACACACACAGAGACACAGAGGCAAACAGACACACACACACACACACACACACACACACACACACACACACACACACACACACACACACACACACACACACACACAAGCAGACACCCACACAGACACACACAGAGACACACACAGACACGCACACAAAGACACACACACACACACACACACACAAACACACACACACACACAAAGAGACACACATACACCCACACCCACCCACACACACACACATACACACATGCACATAAGAAAATGTCAAAAAACGGCTTGGGAAGGCTGGATTGTTTGGAATGAGAGGGATCAAAGGGTTCTTGACAGGAAATTTAAAAACAACAATATGCCGACAGAAGATAAAACAGGACAATTTTCCTTATGGCAGCATGGAAAAGTGGAATAGTTTAGACAGCGGAATAGCATAAAAACGAGAACAATTGAATAGTTCGAAGAAAGCCTGGATGAATGATAATTTGGAGTCGGGACAGCTCGAGCGCAAGCTCATATCTCGTAATGCACAAATACAAGAGGTGAACACACAAACACACACATACGCGCACATACAGAAACAATGAATTTATTAAAAAACAACAACAACAACAACAGTGTGTATTTGGTATAGCGCCCATCATCATAGGCGCGCAGACGAGTACTTATACAGATAAACATGAAATATAAACTGGCAATGCGAGCATGGGATCATACGATAATAATATAGAGCTCGATCACAAAACAACAAAATAAAACGCGGATTAAATCAAGGAGAAAACGCAGAATCAAACAAGCAACTATATAAAAGAGAGATCAGAGGGAGGCGAAAGGAGTCAAGGCGTGAGTGGTGGGATCAAAGGATAGATCAAAAAGATATTTACGAAGAGAAGCAGCAAATGAGCGATATGACAACGATGAGGTGATGTGAGAGGGGAGAGAGGGGAAAGACGCGGACCAAAAAAGGAGAAAGATTTGGAAGACCACGCGGACTCAGTGGAAAAGGACAAAAAATCACCTGGCATACAAGGTAAAAATAAATTAAAAATGTACATGAACACAGAAAAAAGCACTAAAATATTATATCTTGTTTTATATGCATAATATCGGCAAAGTTATCACAAGCAAGGGATATATTTGTAGCTTGGTGATATATCAATGCAGTTATATGCTGTTGAGTCAGTTTGTTACCATTTCACAGTTGGTTTTGGATATCCCAACACTCTTGTCTCCAAACGAAACGGACGGCCAATACACACAGTCAAATTCTGTAGTACAGACTCCAAGCGTGGCTTACTTAATACTCCTGGTAACACATTAAATGTTAACGTATTAAATAGTCAATCTCTTCCTTGAATCATGTATTTGGTTTAATAATAATAATAATAATAATAAGAGAAAAATAGTAAAAACTAAAAACCAATTGAATGATGTTCATAAAAACTACATTAAATGTATTAATATAAGTAAAAAATTTATTAATATAAGTTCATACAAATTTAATACCAAGCTTTGGTAGCATCTTGGCTTGCTCAAAAACTCATACACTTATATTTAAGCATATGTGGCGTGTATGCAAATATATACAATAATTTATATATTTAATAATGTTGTACATACAAAAATTTATACATATAGCAAATAAAAATATAATTAATATATTTAACTGAAGACTATCAAGTAACGAGAAAGTATAAATGCACTAACGACAGATGGTTTAATAGAATGGAATATTCAAGAACGTGGTGTCGTGTTAAGTGTAAGAATTCAAGAACATTAAAAACGTTCATTTATAAAAAACACTTAAAAACGCACAAGAACGTTTCTATATTTTTCATAGATTTTAGGTTAGGTTAGCTTTAGCGTTCTGATGTAATGTGCTGCCTTTGCAGGAGGCGAGCGACTGGAAGAAATTCGTTCAATCAAATTTTCTCAATCTAATATTCTTGAATCCTTGAACACATTTAGCATCAACCGTGTCGTGTAGCTCACGGTCAACAGACACTGCAGTTTCAGTGGCGGCATCTCCGTTGCCATTGCATGCAACTAGACGGTATCTGCCTGCATCTTCTGGTCTCAAGTCATCCACCTCCAGTCTACTGCTATTAGCACTGGGGTGTATCACGCGCACACGATCACTCAACTGTATTGGCTCATTGTCAAACAACCTGCCACACACACACACACATATATACACAGACATAGATACAAACAGATACACACACATACACACATACACACACATAGACATAGATACAAACAGATACACACACATACACACACACACACACAAACATAGAGAAATAAGCATATGCAGACACACACACATACACATACACACATACATACACACACACACACATACATACACAGACACACACACATACAGAGACACATACATACCCATATACACACAGAGACACATACATACACATACACACACCAATTATAATTCGTCTACAGAGATGTCTGGCTAAATGGATAAGAACAGAATAGAGAAACGACCATGAAAGAGGGAGAGGGAGGTATAGAAAGAGAGGAAGGTAGAGAAAAAGAGAGGAAGATAGAGAGAGAGGGATGTAGAGAGAGAGAGGAAGGTAGAGAAAAAGAGGAAGATAGAGAGAGAGAGAGAGAAAAAGAGGAAGGTAATGAAAGAGAGGAAGGTAGAAAAAGAGAGGAAGGTAGAGAGAGAGAGAGAGAGAGAGATTGTATCTGAGCGGAGTGACATTATGCAGTGTTATCAGATGTATTGTTTATTGCTATTTATTTACTATTTTCTTTTCGAACTCTCTTTCTCTCTAGAATTGCTTACTTTCCATGAGGCCACCGCAAGGTGGTAATATTGCTTGCACCTACCCATGCTACTGGATTTACCTGTAATCAATATTTATAACAATAATAATTAAGTAGACGTGCAGTTTTGTCTGGCCACAAACCAGATCCAAAGCTGCATACCCCCAATTCGGCCTTGATATCCTAAACCAACTACACATTATGGACAGATTACATCTGGGGGATGAGGCCGAATCCGCGGGATGAGGCCGGCGGGGGGAGATGACTGTCCCTTTTTAATTTCTTTTGGTTCTTCCTTCTTAGAAGATTTCTTTTGAAGATTGTTGTGAATGCGGGATGCGAGCTGCCGCCGAAAAAAACAAAAATCGACTGCGGCAGCGTTTGTCGGAAAACGGGAGCAACGAAAAATCCATTGACAAACAAAATAAAAAAGTCCTCAAACAGACACAAATGACCTCAATGACATTAAAAAATACATCGGAGGTCAACAAAACCTAGCCTATGACCTTTTCGTATCCATTTTACTCTTAGGGACCAAGTTTCATCAGAATCGGTCCAGTGGTTTAGGAGGAGATAGGATACAAACAGACATTTAGACAATTTGCAATCAGTGCAGTGCAAAAAAATTACCATCAATTCGGCCCTTCGGGCCGAATCGGATAATAATAATAATAATGTGAGGGTTGACTGACCACTGCAGTTCGGGCGGCGGGGTTCCCTCCACGTCCACGTGCAACACCAGTTGCTCACCCTCGTCCAGCCTACTGAAACTGGGCAGACGAGAGCTGATGGCTGGCGGCTCAACAAGCTCACTCACTCTGCAACAGCTCTCAGCCGATCCGACACAATTCAGCGCCAGCACGCGATACTGTGCCAGATGCGAAAATGTGGATTAACAATAATTAACAAACAAAATAACACTATCTTGCTAGAAGTCTCCTGACAAACGTTTGCATGTGATTTAGTGAAGAAAAAAATCAATAAAATGCAACGCAACATAAATAATTTCATTTTGATGATTTAATTATATTCCTTTCTAGTCAATTGAGTTTGATTTATTTAATTTAGCGTGGCTTCACCTGTCCATAGTCTGCCGATTCGGCCTCTTCAACGCAGTAAGTGTAGACACCGTGTGTGTGGTCGCTAGTGGTGGGTTCTAGTGGGATGTTGTCTTTGAACCAGGACACATCACAGACAGGAAGACCTGTCACTCTAGCATGCAATGTCAAACGTTCTCCCAGTCGACAACCAGTGTTCAACAGCCGCTGCTCAAACTGAGGCTCAGCAGCTGACACACACATATACACACACACACACACACACACACACACACACAAGCACACACATACAAGCACACACATACACACACACAAGCACACACATACACACACATACACACATACATAACACACATATATAACCTACACATATAGCCCACATATACACATATAACACACACATCTAACACAAAACACACATACATACACATACACACACATACATAACTCACAGACACATACACACATATAACACACAGACACACACATACATACACATAACACATACATAACACACACACACATTTAACACACATATATAACCCACACATACACATATAACCCACATATACACATATAACACACACATATAACACACACATACACAAACACACACACAACACACACACACATACATAACACACATACATAACACACAAGCATAACACACACAAAAACATAACACACATGACACACATACATAACACACACACACACACACACTCACATGACACACACATACACATATATACATAACACACACATATATACATATACATACACACATATACACACATATATATATATATATATATATATATATATATATATATATATATATATATATATATATATATATATTTACATAACACATATACATACACACACACACATATATATACATAACACTTATACATACACACATACGTACACACAAACACAACACACACACACACACACACAAAACACACATACATAACACACATACATAACACACAAGCATAACACAAACATATACACAACACATATTCACACATACATAACACACACACGACACACACACATACATAACACACTCATTTCTTGTTTTGAGTAAGTATGTTTCTTATTGTTGTCATCTTCCTGACCAAACTCGTCTTTCTCAAACTATATATATATATCTTTTGGACACGATGTCTGTACTCTGCCATCCATGTCACCGCACCTGCCTGTAATTAACCATAATAACAATACTAATAATACTATTATTATTATTGATCATGCATTTTATCAACAACAATAATAACCATCAACACAATAACCTAATCTATTATTTAGCTAGGCTAGTAACTATATGGTTTAACTATATAGTTTAATACGTTCATAACGAGCACATGTTACTGTGTGTGTGTGTGTGTACTCACCTATTTGTACTCAGTTATTTGTTTACCACAGGAGATGAGCTATGCTCGTACTGTCCTGTCTCCAACCCACCCTCTAGTAACCTATCTTCCTTGAAATTCCCAGTATTTCACACAATATCCAGTCTTTCTTTAAATGCTCCTACGTTGTTAGCTCCTACAATATCCTCCCCAAATAACTGATTCCATACATCAACACACCATACATATTCCAGACACAACACACACATGTATGTGCATGTGCATGTGTCTGCATGTGTGTTTGTGCATGTATATGTGTGTGTGTGTGTGTGTGTGCATGTGTGTGTGGGCGTGTCAGTGTGTCAGTGTCAGTGTCAGTGTCAGTGTATCAGTGTGTCAGTGTGTCAGTGTCAGTGTCAGTGTCAGTGTATCAGTGTGTCAGTGTATCAGTGTGTCAGTATATCAGTGTGTCAGTGTGTCAGTGTATCAGTGTGTCAGTGTGTTAGTGTGTCAGTGTGTTAGTGTGTCAGTGTGTCAGTGTATCAGTATGTTAGTGTATCAGTGTGTCAGTGTATCAGTGTGTCAGTATATCAGTGTATCAGTGTGTTAGTGTGTCAGTGTATCAGTGTATCAGTGTATCAGTGTATCAGTGTATCAGTGTATCAGTGTATCAATGTGTTAGTGTGTCAGTGTATCAGTGTATCAGTGTGTTAGTGTATCAGTGTGTTAGTGTATCAGTGTGTTAGTGTATCAGTGTATCAGTGTATCAGTGTGTTAGTGTATCAGTGTGTCAGTGTATCAGTGTATCAGTGTATCAGTGTATCAGTGTATCAGTATGTTAATGTATCAGTGTGTTAGTGTGTCAGTGTATCAGTGTATCAGTGTGTTAGTGTGTCAGTGTATCAGTGTATCAGTGTGTTAGTGTATCAGTGTGTTAGTGTATCAGTGTGTCAGTGTATCAGTGTGTCAGTGTATCAGTGTGTCAGTATGTTAGTGTCGGTGTATGCAAAGGCTTACTTCTGAGTAGAATCACAGCATTTGCCACAGTTTCTCCTTGTGAATTATCCGCAACTACACTGTACACACCGCCATCACACATTCCCACCACCAGAATCTGCACGCTGGTTTCAGTGTTGGACTCGTTGGTGCAGATGACAATGTTGTCTGTGGGACGCAAATCTTTCTGGTCGTGTTGCCTACAGGGAATACAGGAAGCAGAACAAGAAATAAAAGCGTCGTTCCAGAAATTCACTCCCATTTTGCATGTCGTAGTTTTATCATCAGATCAGTGGTTCTCAACCATTTATTCATTTGTGATAGCTTTATATAAAATGATTAAAATATAAACGACGTAATGGGAAAAAAATATGGTAATTAAATATTCATTCATACAACTTTTAAAGTTCCTTTGGAAGACAAATGTTTTGTTTTTCAGGAAAAAAATGAAGTATGGGTAAAACATCTCATTTTTAATGTGCATTGATCTCGGTTTAAAATCCTGAATTAGTACAACTCTGATATTTTCATGCTGCTTTGATATCAATTAATTTCCATCCAACTTTTTTGTTGAAAATATTGCGTGGCTATCGAAAAAAGTGCTCCCAAGAAATAAAGCAAAAAAGATGTGTTAACTCATAGAGAAAACTACAAAATATGACCATTTTCGAATTATCTCATTTGTTATTAATACTATTTTGAATATTCCGTAATTCCTGTTATATTATTCTTCGTAATATGATTATTATTCTATGTTACCATTTGAGGCGGCATTTGGGGTTGGCCTTGATGGTTGCTCGAAGCAGAGCGCTTTCTCCAGGCACCACAGGAACCTCGCGCAACCCAAATACCTCCGGTCGAAACACAACTTCCAACTGAGCCTGTTAAATCACAGACATTATTATTATTATTATTATTATTATTATTATTATTATTATAGTAGTGATAACAATAATAATAAGAAGAAGAAGGAAATAGGGATTGTTACAACTTAAACATTCACGTGTAATTATAGTGGATCAGTTTAATATAGATAAGTAGTTTTTGAGTAATGAAAAAGTAAGGCATGTCTTTCCTGCTTGTAATTCCACACTGGTTTTCTTCATACTACATACGCTAAACAAATATACCAAGCTAAATGTAAATGATTTATTAGCTCATTTTATATCTATCTTTGATTCTTACACGCACAAGCTTATTTATCCCTATTTCCGCTATATTAGCTAGTAAAACCGCTGTATATATTTGTTTTCACAAAGGGTACATCGTGGAGCCATATCCTTGAGAACAGCAGTAATATTCATGCCTGTTCTTGTTCGGTTCCGTATTCGTTGGTGGCACGGCACGAATAGAGACCCATGTCTTCATCACTAACACGGCGAATCTTGAGAGTGTATGTGTAAGTATCCAGATCGTATGTCATCATGATGTTGGTGTCAGGAGCCATTTCCACGTCGTCCTTGAACCTGTCAGCGCCCAACACCAGGTGGATCTCAAACATGCTTGTATAATTATGCAAGAGGTTCATGGGGCGATGACAGCTATTAGGAAACAATAATACAACGTCCCAGGTATGTTTAGTCCAGCTTCCTCAGTTCCTGTTCTCTTTATACGTCGGGTTAATTAGGCTAAGAAAATTAGGAAACAGAGAGAAAGAGAATAGAACCAAAGACAAAATAGATAGAGATAAAAAGGAAATATAGTCAGGACTGAAGCGAGAGCAACAAATACACTAGACCTAATATCCTCAACTCCATAAAGCCATAAAGCTTAGAACGTGCTCAACAGGTCTAGGCTAAATGTGTAAGGATTCAAGAACATTAAAAAAGCTAATTTATAAAAAACGCTGAAAAAAACGCACAAAAACGTTTCTATATTATTTATTATTGTTAAATCAAATTTTCTCAATCTAATGTTCTTGATTCGTTACACATTTAGCGTCAACCTGCTCAACATGACCTCATTCGGTGAAGTTCAGTGACTCTCAAACATTTGTTTGCAAATTCAATCAAAGTACACGTATCACAATTAAATCACAAGAGAACACACAGTTTAATCAAACATAGATATATATCAGTCGTAGACATTAATTCACATACCTCAGCAATCTCAAGCTCAAATAAAGATATTTACTGTTTTTGTCAAGTATAAATAACACGCGGATCGCATCAATAGAAAATATACCGTTAAATTACGTTTTTTAGAATATAAATAAATCTATAATAAACTAAGAATCATTGACTTCACGATGCAGATGAACTGATGATAATGTGAATACGACGTGATGAAGAGTTGATGTGATGATAGAAGGAGAGATATCTTAGCAAAGCTGACCATTTGACTTCGGGCTGTGGCTGGCCGCGAATTTCCACGGTCATCGAGAATTCCTCGCCTTTCTTCTTGGTCTCGTCAAAAATGTGTGTGAAAAAATGTGGCTCTCTGAGTTCACTCAGCGCTGCCAATCGTACACAAACAAATAACAACAATAAAATACGCCAGGAATTATCATATTTCCACTGTTTGTGTGTGTGTTAAATTTTGTGTTAGGCAAACTCTTTCGATAGACATTTACGACAGCGGGATATTGAATTCAAGTCTAGTAATTTCCCATCGAAAATATCAGACATTCACTATAAAAATCAAATAATTAAAATGCCTCATTAAGATATAAATAAGTAATTGTATTAAGCAAATGCATTACAATTATATATATTTTCGTAGAATATACATACTATACAGTACGTCAGAATGTAAGACATTAAATAAATCATTTTCTGGAAAAGAGAGATTTGATTTACCAATGTATTGGTAATTTTAACCATGGTAACCAAGACAACCAATGATAGCAGAAAATATATCAATAATAAAAAATAAAATTAAATACACAATAATATGATTGATAACTGAAAAAAATAAAATGGAATATTGTCGATAAAAACGTTTGAAAAGTAAAATAGAAATTATGTGGTGGAAATGTTTGAAAAACTCACGTTTGACAATTAATTTGCATTGTTCTTCAACTTCTCCCATGTGATTCTTCAACATCAGCTTATATTGGCCGGCATCTTCATAGCGGACTCGAGGAATAGTCAGTTTGTATTTCAGTCTGTCCTGCTGGAGGACGTAGTCTTCAGAACTGTGAATCTCCACGCCGTCCATGTACCTGAGCAGAAAAAGTCGCAGCAAAAAAACACAAGTAGTTAAAATATTAATAGGAAAAAAACTGAAAATTCACTTTAATCGAATCAGATTGAAAAATGATTAATTAAATTTTTTTAAGCAAAGATAGTATTTTAATATTATCGCTTTATTTAATGAAATTTCTTGTAGAAAACCAAATACTATTCAAATACCGATGTAAATTAGTAATATACGTAGAAGGATATATTTATTATTCGGACTCAAGTCTAGAAAATGTTTCAAAAATATTATTTCTCACCAATGCGGATCAGGGACTGGGTTTCCGTAGCCTTGTATTGTGAGAATTTTGTTTTCGGTGATAAAACAAATCAAATCTGTAAACTTGGTTAAAATTTGCGGCTTAGCTAGAAACACACACACACAATGATACACACAAATACACACACAATGACACACACAATGACACACACAATGACACACACAATGACACACACAAATACACATACACGTTGTTATTTCCACGTTTTATGGGATTATAACACATATAAACAGAGACATTAAGAATATTGATAGTTCTGGATACAGCATGATATCATTTTTGGAACATAATAACACAAATAATAACATGTTAATTACATAGTTGCTTACGATAAAATAAACTAAAATAATAAATACATACTTCACTGGTATTATGTTTATCAAATATTAATAAGTAATGATATTATTATTAATTACAGGCAAATCCAGTAGCATGGGGGAAGAGTGCAAGTGTACTATTACCACCCTGCGGTGACCTCATGTGTACTGGAAACGTTAAGAAAACGTAAGAAGTGGAACAAAAGGAAATACTATTTAATTGTGTATAATGAAGTCATGAAGATAAGCTGTGTGATGCTTACTGTAGACGGTGAGAAACATTTGTGATGTGTTGTCGCCTTGTGAATTCACTGCTTTCACAGAATACGTTCCTTGATGAGCTTCCTTCAGCGAGGCGAAATGCAACAGATACACATCTCCTTCTTGACTAACACTTATCTCCGAGCTATCTTTAAGTTCCGCTCCGTCACGCATCCTGTATATAAGCCAGACATTGGTATAAGTCAACTGCATACCTCCTACAGATGGTATGGAAAGTGCATAATATCCACACACACACACACATACACAAAACAGCGACGCATATATCAATAAAACATCAGTATACCATATTTACTTATGTAATTAAGTATTTATGTATTATATAATTATTTTTTCATTCAATATTTTTAATTATTTAATATATTTAACTGTGCATATCAGATAAAAATAATAATATTCAGAAGCTGAAATTCGAAATTGCAATTTTGTTTATGTCATATGAAAATAAAATTATTCAAACCTACATAATTACGCGTTGATATCAGGGCTGTGATGGTTTGTATGTGTTTGTATGCGTGTGTGTAGGCGTGATACCATGGTATTGCATGAGGTCACGTGACTTACCATGTGACTTGAGGAGTAGGCACCGCCAGAATACGCACGCGCAGAGTAAGAGGCAAATTCTCGTCGGCTCCTTGATCATGCAGAGCTTCGGCAAATTCGGGACTTTCTGCAGAACGAAATTGTCAAACAATCCTGTATATGAGAGGCCTCAAGTTTCATGTGTGTGTGTGTGTCTATTCATCCTACACCAGTGGTGCGTAGATCCTGTGTGGGTAATTTTTCAATGGTTGGGGCAACACTAAAAGGTTGCCAATTGGGGAATTATATGATTGACAAGTGAGGAACCCATTCTCTCCATGATTCTTTCAAGTCTTAATACTGTTGATTTTGTCTAGATTATTATTATTATAAATATTATTATTATTGTTCTTGAAGTTTTGATCCTTGATTGTTGTTCTTAAAGCTGTTATTGTTGTTGTTGTTGTTGTTGTTGTTAGTGTACTGACTCAGAACGTTGATGAAGGCCGATGTTTCACATTGTCCCAGTTCGTTCTTCATGGTGCACTTGTAGTAGCCGATAATCTCAGCGTCTGCTGACTCGACAGACAGTCGCACCAGTCCTCCAATCTTCTCCTTCTTGTAGCGCTTGTGTTCCTCGGTGATCTCCATGTCTCCAATGTACCTGTCCGCCAACAGCACGACACATGAGCGTGAAGAATACGTGAAGACATTGAATCCATAAGCTGTAGTGAATTAATGACCGTACCCAAGTGGAATGATGAAGGAAAATATAAAATAAGGATTCAGTGAAAGGAGAAGTGTAGAAGGAGGACAAAACGGAAGAAGTAAAGAAAAAAGAAGGAATGAGGGACGAGAAAATAAAGAAGTAAAAAGAGAAGAAAGGAGTGAAGAAAATGGAGAAAGGAAGAATGCAAAAGTAGATGGAAAAAGAAGAAGAATAAAGATGTAAATTAAAATAGGAGATATTAAGCAAGAGAAGAAGAAGTAAGGAAGAAGAAGTGAGAGAACAAAAATGACAAGGGAAGAACTAGAAGAAAGGAGAGAGAATTAAAGAAAACTGATGTATTTGAGTGATTTACAAATGATATAATTACAAATTCACTGATTTCGCGTAAGTTTCGGGCTCAGCAATACAAACTATCAATTTATAGCAATTTAAACAAATGAAAAAAATATTACCAAAAATGTAATTAAAATAAATAAACATTAAATAAATATATAATACAAAAATTCGGTGATATATTAATGGAATAATATTAAACAAAAATTGGGGTAAAGTTGGAATTAAAACTGACCATCTTATGAACGGTTCTGGGTAGCCAGACATTTGGATATCAAGCGAAAACGGTTTGTGCTCAAAAACATCCGTGTCACTTAGACCCTGCTCAATTTGAGGTGCACATTTCACGTGAAGCTTAGTACTGGTCTGAAAATAACAAACAGATAACGCCAGTGTTGTCAAAATCCAACAACACACACACATACACACACACACACACACACACACACAAGACTTCCCCAATGACCGAAATATCCCAAATAATTTGTCAGTGGAAGTGTTTTATGATTCGAGCCATGAATAATTTTAAGTACATCGAATTTAACACCAGAAGAGAACCGGATGAAAATGCAATAAAAATAAACTATTTTCTTATGAAATTTATATAAAAAATGCAGAAAAAATGAAAGTTCTGTCTTGTCAATAAATATCTTGAAAATATCGCAGCAAATTTGAACTATAGGCAAAAATAACAAGTAATTCGGAATAAAATACTAAACTTGGAAGAAATTTTAGCTTAAAGAACGAGGTGAAACCAGAAAGCGAAACACAAATCACAACTAATATGTAGAAAGAAGGTAAATGAGCTACAAATATTAGCATATAATGATGAGAACACATAATGCAAGAAAACTCTCACTCACACACTGACATACACTGACACACACACTGACACACACTAACACCTACTGATACATACTAACACACACTGATACACACTGACACACACTGACACATACACTGACACACACTGACACACACTGACACACACACACTGACACACACTGACGCACACTGACACACACTGACACACACTGACACACACACTGACACATACACTGACACACACTGACACACACTGACACACACTGACACACACTGACACACACTGACACACACTGACACACACTGACACACACTGACACACATTGACACACACTAACCCACACTGATACACACTCACACACACACACACACTCACACAACACACACACATGCATACGCACACGACAGAGAAACGCAAACACAAAGGTGTGTAAAAATACATGCGTGTCTTCTCAGATGTCTGACTGACACCCTTCATTCACAAGAGACAGCTGTGCGTCAGTGTGTGTGTGTGTGTGTGTGTGTGTGTGTGTGTGTGTGTGTGTGTGTGTGTGTGTGTGTGTGTGTCAGTGTGTGTCAGTGTGTGTGTCAGTGTGTGTGTGTCAGTGTGTGTGTGTGTGTGTGTGTGTGTGTGTGTGTCAGTGTGTGTGCCAGTGTGTGTGTGTGTGTGTGTGTTAGTGTGTGTTAGTGTGTCAGTGTGTGTGTCTGTGTGTATCAGTGTGTGTCAGTGTGTGTCAGTGTGTGTCGGTGTGTGTCAGTGTGTGTCAGTGTGTGTCATTGTGTGTGTCAGTGTGTGTCAGTGTGTGTGTCAGTGTGTGTCAGTGTGTGTTAGTGTATCAGTGTGTGTCAGTGTGTGTGTGTGTGTGTGTGTGTCAGTGTGTGTGTGTGTGTGTGTGTGTGTGTGTGTGTGTGTGTGTGTGTGTCAGTGTGTGTGTGTGTGTGTGTCAGTGTGTGTGTCAGTGTGTGTCTGTGTGTGTCAGTGTTTGTCAGTGTGTGTCTGTGTGTATCAGTGTGTGTCAGTGTGTGTGTGTGTGTGTGTGTGTGTGTGTGTGTGTGTGTGTGTCAGTGTGTATCAGTGTGTGTTAGTGTGTTAGTGTCTGTGTGTATCAGTGTGTGTCATTGTGTGTCAGTGTGTGTGTTAGTGTGTTAGTGTGTTAGTGTGTTAGTGTGTTAGTGTGTTAGTGTGTCAGTGTGTGTGTGAACCTGATCGGAGCCATATTCATTGGTGATGGAGCATTCATAGGTGGCAGAATCCTTCCTGGTGACGTTAGCCACTGTGAGAGAGTAGATGTGTCCATCGTTCTCCACCGTATATTGACGTCCATCAACAGCGATCTCCTTGCCATCCTTAAACCTGAACACCGTCAAATATTAAATGTCAAAATACTGGAGTGTTTTTGGATGATAATTTATTGTTTATTGCTATTTATTATTATTTTCTTTTCGAACTCTCTCTCTCTCTAGAATTCTACTGGATCTTTTCTGTAATTAATAATAATAATAATACGCTTAAAAAGAAACGATTGCCGAAAAAACGCACATTTTATTTCGGACAAATTTAAATATCACTTGAAATTGCAAGATGGAAAAAACAATAAAACAATTTCGATAATGATTTGTGTTAAATTTACGTTTAACTCATTTACGTGTATGTGAGTGAATTCCTACAAAAAAAAGTATTGTATATGCATTATATCATTATACATTTATTATAAATTATCTTTATTATACATTTTAATTAGATATGTATTATACATGCTAAACACGCATAAAAACACATTACGCACCATTTGAGGAGAGGTACAGGACTGCCCTGAATTTTGACCTCCAACACGGCGTGTTCCTGTTCTGACTTGATAGTTTCGCGCAGGAGTTGTTTGGTGAACTTGGGCGGCGCCTGAGCCACCACCTTCCAGAACTCAGACATCTGTTGATAAATCAATAGTTAAGTATTAAAACATCAATCTATAATCTTATCTGATTCGATCTTGATTTTTTAATTGGGGTTAATTTATATATTTGAGTCATTATCATTATACGTTTCTAGTTTATATTTGAGTTACAAGATTATCTTACGGTTTTATATCCATACACTTTTATTAAGTCATTTAATTTAATAATTTATCTTGGTTTTCTCTTCATTAGCTTTAATCTTGCTGACTTAAACATTTACATATCGAACTCCATCTTTCTATCTACATCTTTTCTTGGGCGGCTCCGATACATCACCCGTACAAAAATAGCGTTTGTTTAATATCAAATAACAAATATTACAGTTAACAAAAACTCTAGATTCCACACACACACACACACACACACACACACACACACGCACACACACACACACACACACACACACACACACACACACAAATGACCAAAGCTTGCAGAATATTGATTAGATCCGCTGAATTCACTTATGTATACGTGTGTGAATCACATATATACATTTACGTATGTGTATGTGTGTGCATATTTTCTAAGATATTCATTGGCGAAGTGTGATTTTTCTTTAAATAAAATTGTTTGTACTCATTGGGGGCGCCATAGGGCGGCTTGGGGGGGCTGAAGCCCACTAAAAAATATGCCAAGCCCCCCTGAGCCCCCCAAGAAATCATAATCATGGACATTACAATTTATTACCACTGTAAATGAAGTCCTGTAATTTTGGTTCAAGTTCGAGGACTGAATCAGTGTGCCTCAGTTCCTTATTATAATATTATGTAGTCAGCGTTCGAGTGTAGCTCTCATGCTTCGCCAAGCCCCCTCAACTTTTCCTTAGTCCCCCATCGGCCCTCCATCGGAAAAATCCTGGCGCGTCCAATGTTTATACTAGCAAAAATATATAATTTTATTTTCTCCTTGCTCTCTTCATCTTTTACTTTGTGTGTGTGTATGTAACATCCTAGAGACCTTCTAGGTGTAGGACGCTGTATAAATATCCAGTTAATGCAATGCAATGTAATGTAATGTACTATAATATCATATAATGCACTGTAATATAATATAGTATAATATAATATAATATAATATAATAAAATGTTATGTGTCTCAAAACACATCCACCTGGCCCATGGAATTCGAGGCAACTATGGAATAAGAGCCTGCATCTAACAGACTCATACGGTCAATGTACATGACAAAACGACACTCAGTCTCCTGTACAAAACGAACTCTATCCGTCTCCATCAACCTCTGTCCGTCCTTGTACCTACACCACACACACAAACACAAACACACACCCACACACACACACACAAACACACACACACACACATATACACGTAAAACTACAGGATAATTATGAAATACACGAAGATATATGATTAGAGATGTGATTTTCATCCTTAAACCCTGAAAATGTTTAAATTGTAGAGTTGTGTTTTTATATGCTATGTTAGTGTATCAGTATATGTTTTTGTGTTGTAAAACAAACACACACACACAAACACAAACACACACACACATTACAATTTAAATTCATGTTGTATTATAGTGTATTTTTTTAATATAGAAATATCATTATAAAAATACATTCTTCAAGTGTTCAGCTAAGAAAATAAAATATAGTTTGGCATATTATCTGCTATCAGAGAAAGAAAGAACGAAAGAGAGTCTGATTTCTTCTTATTCCGGGGATGTCTTTCTATACGAAATGTTAAGACACGAAAAAGTCATTGAGCAGGTTTGTGTAGTCGTAATTAGTATTATAATTACACTTCTGCGTATATTCTTGTGTATTATTGTGTATTATTATGTATTCTTGTATATTCTTGTATATTCTTGTATATTCTTGTATATTCTTGTATATTCTTGTGTATCATTGTGTATTATTGAGATAAAGTAGTTGATATCCGAGAGAGAGAGAGTGAGAGAATGAGAGAAAGATTAAGTTGAATTCACCATTTGACATCGGGCGTCGGAGCTCCGAATATTTCAGCATCAATTTTTACCGGCTCTTCACACATTATTGACACGTCGTTCATTGGCTTCAACATCTTCGGACATGCTGTATACACATACATGCACACAAACATACACACACACACACACATACACACAAACATACAGACACAAACATGAGCATGAAAAACACGTAATTCAACATACAAATAACTTGTGTGTGTGTGTATCAGTGTGTCAGTGTGTGTGTCAGTGTGTGTGTCAGTGTGAGTATCAGTGTGTGTGTCAGTGTGTGTCAGTGTGTGTCTTAGTATGTGTCTTAGTGTGTGTCAGTGTGTGCGTCAGTGTGCGTGTGTGTGTGTCAGTGTGTGTCAGTGTGTGTCAGTGTATCAGTGTGTGTGTCAGTGTGTGTATCAGTGTAGGTGTCAGTGTGTGTCAGTGTGTGTATCAGTGTGTGTATCATTGTATGTGTGTATTTGTGTGTCAGTCTGACATTTGATAATGAGTCGTGCTTCGGTAGTGCATTCTCCCAGATTGTTTGAGGCAATCATTGTAACAACACCAGCGTCCTGCTCCTCGGCAGCTCTCACTATCAGAGCCACCCGCTCACAATCCTCATACACCACCTTGTATCTTTCACCTGACTGTACCTGCTGTCCATTCAACAACCTGGGAGCCAACATAATAACGCCACACACACACACACATTACATTACATTAAGACATCTATATCGCGCTTTTCACCCGAGGGTCTCAAAAGCGCTCACACACTCACACACTCAAGCGCAAGAGTCATACACATACACAATCACGAGCACACACTCACACACACAAAACAGACTAGTACATATACGCACAAACACAAACGTACACTCACGTCTACATACTCAAGAACACAAAAATACACACGCACACGCACATACATATTGAATAAGATAGCACAGCAGACATACAGCACAGAAGACAACACAGCATACAACACATTAAGACAACACAACAGGCATACAACGACATACACTCATATTGACAAATCACAACACAATAGACACACAAATACAAACCAGAAAACACAACATAACAGACACACAAAGACATACACTCAAACAAATAGACAGAGAACACAACACAACAGACACACAAACACAGATAACAGAGCTCAACACACACAAAGACACACATAACATACATACACACACACACACATACGGAAAAGACATGCTTACACCATGCAATTATAGAGAAAATACATTATAAATACATTAAATATATACATTTTAATATAAAATTGTAATCGAATATATTTTAACATAACATACGCAGTATATTTAGAAATTATGATTAGAAAGTATGCACTCGATTAATAATCACAGCATGCTAGCACACACACATACAAACATACAAACATACAAACATACAAACATACAAACATACAAACATACAAACATACAAACATACAAACATACAAACATACAAACATACAAACATACAAACATACAAACATACAAACATACAAACATACAAACATACAAACATATAAACATACATACATACAAACATACAAACACTCACACGCACTCACACACTCACACTCATACACACACTTACAGACACACATACACACATGCACACATACACACTCAAGCACATACACACACAGAGAGAAAGAGAGAAAGAGAGAGAGAGACAGACACATCAGAAGAGAGACATACACACACTCATACACTCACACTCATACAAACACTCACACACAGAGAGAGAGAGAGAGATAAAGAGAGACAGACATATCAGAAGAGAGACGGCACCATTTTACATTGACGGCCGGGTGTCCTCTGATTCTGCATTCTAGCATGGCAGATCCCCCGGCCACAACCTCCGTGTTCTGCAGCGCATCCATGACACTGGGAGCCTCTGGTTCACTGGGCAACTGTCGCACCGCCCCTTCACACCAACAATCACCAGAAAATAACAACAACAAACAAACAAAAACAAGAATAAAGGCCTCAAGTGACAGCTGCTACACGGGAAGAAGTCGAAGCTTATGAACACACACAGGTGTGTCCCGTGCAGCTCGCTGCCACCGCAGAACCGACCCTCTCCACGCTATGGCGCCACGAGAATGGAAGACGTATTAGAGAGGGTCATCTCCCCAGAATGCATGACACAACACATGACTGATATCTGGTACCATCATTTACTACTGGGTGGACAGGGGCTTTGGGATTATAGAATTCGCCAAAGAAATTCTCCTCCACCGGGAGTCGAGCCACGGACCTCCCGCTTGTGAGGAGGGTGTGCTACCACTACGCCACGGAGTCCACGAATATCTAACATCTAAATAAATAAATATCAATACTAAATGCTAACACCTGTTTTCTTAACTTTTTGTATACTCAACACTCATGAATCTCTGTATTTACTTCATTTGATTCTGATTTTTTTTGCGCAAGATTTATACGATGTGTGTTTATATGCGTGTGTGTGCGTATATTAATGTATTTCAAGTAAAAATGAATGTATTAATATATTTTTCACGTCGTTTAATGCACTTTGTAAGTATGAAGGTATGTGTGTGTGTGTGTGTGTGTGTGTGTGTGTGTGTGTGTGTGTGTGTGTGTGTGTGTGTGTGTGTGTGTCAGTGAGTGTGTGTGTCAGTGTGTTTGTGTGTGTGTGTGTGTGTCAGTGTGTGTGTGTCAGTGTGTGTGTGTGTGTGTGTGTGTCAGTGTGTGTGTGTCAGTGTGTGTGTGTGTGTGTGTGAGTGTGAGTGTCTGTGTGTGTATGAGTGTGTATGAGTGTGTGTGTCAGTGTGTCAGTGCGTTAGTGTATCAGTGTGTCAGTGTGTGTGTGTGTGTATGTGTCAGTGTGTCAGTGTGTCAGTGTGTGTGTCAGTGTATGTGTGTGTCTGTGTGTGTGTACAGGCACGTACCCTGGACAGAAAGCTCAGCAGAGCATGAGATACGGCCGTTTTCGGTGGCCGCCACACAGGTATACAGTCCAGCATCTTCAGGAACAACGTGCTGGAAGACTAGAGCCAGCGTATCCTCTTCATCCTAGTGTAAAAAGTCATCGATGAAGTCAAATGAAATGACATCATATCAGTGTTATTTATTGAGCAGTGTGGACGCAGTGAAATTATGCAGTGTTATCGCATGAATTATTTATTCTTATTCATTTATTATTCACTTTTCAAACTCTCTTTCTCTCTCTACATGTTTTGGTTAGCTTCCTGTACACATGGGACCACCGCAGGGTGGTAATAATGCACTTGCACTCTCTTCCCCCATGCTACTGGATTTGCCTGTAATAAAAAATAATAATAATAATATTTTTTGGAATCAGACTCGTCAGACTCGTTAAGGATTGTTCAGGTAAGGAGATATGATGACATAATGATTGGATAGTGGTGTCCTTCAAATGTCAGCGAACATTGCGGTAATCAGCTGGCACCAGTAATCATGCGATATGCGTTACACAAATATAGAAACACAAAAATAAATTTAGCGAATTTAAATGAAAGTCAAGAGTGCAAAAAATAGATACAAAATATATATCCATAAGAAATAAAAATAGGAAAATAAAGAGAATATTAACGATATAAAGGAAAAGTATAATTAAACATTTATATTTAAAAATATTCTTGTATATTTACAGCTGATAATTTTCCGTAATTTCTGCAATTTCAATGAATACTGGATATTGATAAATAATGGATTTTAATAATCACGTGCCCCACCTTGAAGAGCACTTTGAATCGCTCGGCGGGGTCAAATTCCTCGCCATCTTTGAACCAGGTGAAATCCGCAGAGATGGCGCTGTTGATATTGTCTGCCTGTTGTTTGTCCAACATACTGAACACTGCGGATTCGTCGTCTTAAAATTGACAACAACAAAAAATAGAATCAGCAAAAAACTTGGCAGAATTATCCACTTTCAATTACAAATATTTGTCCAAAATTGTCCAAAATTATTTAACTTTCGAAGTTAACAAAAAAAATATTGTGTACACAAATATTTTTAGTTTGTAAAATATATGCTAACTTGTAGATATTTTAAATATGCATGATTATCATTAATTTTGATATTAAAACATTTTAATTCTAGCGGAATATTGTAATTTAAATTAAATCACCTTTTCCTGATGTTGGTTTGCTTGTCTTATCTTTGTTCGTTTTGCGCGCGCGAGGTTTTGGCTTGACTTGCTCGACTGTTGGGGTTTTCCTGCCTGAAATGGCGGGCTGTTTGATGGTGGAGGAACTGGTGACGCCCCCACCAGATACACCACCAGATACACCACCAGATACACCACCAGATACACCACCACCAGATACACCACCACCAGATACACCGCCATCACAATCGTCCACTCTCACTCCAACTCCAACACCACATTTAGCGTTGATAATCTGTGATGCCATTTCGGCATGTCTCCGCTGAGCTCCCAGATCAACAGGCTCTGTATATGTATATGTGTGTGTGCGTGTGTGTGTGAGTGTGTGTGTGTATGTGTGTGTGTGTGTGTGTGTGTGTGAGTGGTTAGTGCAGAAAATAAGCAGGTCGAAAACTGCAGATAAAAATGTTAGACAGGCAGTATGGCATTGCAAAAAAGAAAACTAAAGCTGAAAATACTATTTAAAAGGCGTTTCCAACCATAAAACACGTGCGTTTTAGTTTTTAAATAACAAAAAACAGTCACTCAATTATTAAAAAGGCGGTATAATTTTTTTAAACACAAAAAACAAATTTATTTGCTTCCAAAACCAAAAATAAACGCTTATTTTAATTTAAAAAAGAAAACAGTTGGATAAACTGGCAAAATTATTTAACAAAACCCCCCCAAAAAACATGCAATAAATGAAACTTAATAAACCACATATCAAGAACAATTAGAAAAACATGCTTGATAAATTTTAATTTAAATCGCATTTTTCTGTGTTTTTTGCGTGCTATTTTTTCTTCTTGTTCACCTGTCACTGAAATCTTTCCCGTACATTCGCAGGAGCCCTTCGAATTGACAGCAACACAGCGGTACACACCCGCATCTTCCTCGCGTGCGTAATGAATGTGCAACTGACACCCGCCCGCGGGCTCAACCACCACAAACACACGCTCATCTAGCATCAGGGAACTTCCGTCCTTGTAGCTGACACACACACACACACACACACACACACACACACACACACACACACACACACACACACACACACAGACACACACAAATTCATATATACACCTATATATTATTATCTTTTACATCATATGTACAGACAAAACACACAAACACACATTTTGGGATAACCAATCATTCGAAAAATATGTGTATTTCATATTCATTTATTTAATATTATAAATTTATGTTTATATTGATATTCAATTTTATTGAATATATATATTTTGATATTTTCAAACGAACTTTGTCTTCAATTTTCTAACGTAGATTCATTTGAAAAGCATATATTATTTCAGTAGGTTGTCCTTGTAGCTAAATTTCATGTTAGAGTGTGTGTGTGTGTGTATTTGTGTCTTAGTGTATTAGTGTTAGTGTGTTACTGTTAGTGTGTGTGTGTTAGTGTTAGTGTACATGTTTGTGTGTGTGTGTGCTTGTGTTTTGTGTTAGTGTGTGTGCTTGTGTGCGTGTGCTGTTTTGCTTTGTTCGTGTGATATTTTTAATTAACATTTAATTTTATTGAATATATGTATTTTGATATTTTCAAACGAACTTTGTCTTCAATTTTCTATCGTAGATTCATTTGAAAAGCATATATTATTTCATTAAGTTGTCCTTGTAGCTAAATTTCATGTTAGTGTGTGTGTGTGTGTGTGTGTTTGTGTCTTAGTGTATTAGTGTTAGTGTGTGTGTTAGTGTCAGTGTACGTGTTTGTGTGCGTGTGCTTGTGTGTTAGTGTGTTAGTGTGTTAGTGTGTTAGTGTTCGTGTGCGTGTGTATTAATGTGTATGTTAGTGTGTTAGTGTGTGTGTGTGTGTTAGTGTGTTTGTCGGTTAGTATGTGTGCTAGTGTGTGTGTTAGTGTTAGTGTGCGTGTGTATTAATGTGCGTGTTAGTGTGTGTGTTAGTGTGTGTGTTAGTGTGTGTGTTAGTGTGTTAGTGTGTATGTTAGTGTGTGTGTTAGTGTGTGTGTTAGTGTGTGTGTTAGTGTGTATATATATGAATGAATGAAAAACGGGCGTATTTAGTGCGATTACTGACAATTCCAGTTTGGGAGTGGGATTTCCTTCGGCCTTCAGCATAAACACCACATCAGCATTGATCAGAATCTCGGTGTCTTTCAAATGTACACTGAACTCTGGAGCCAACTGGCGCCTTCGCTCCCTCCTCTCCTCTTCACTCACTACTCTCTCCCATCATCACACACAAACACACACACACATACATGTTACTTTATGTATATCGACCAAATAACCCGAAAAAGCGTATATATTCAATGAGAAGATTCAATATTAAAGAGTTTCCAAATATATATACAAAAAACACGACTTTTTAATAATAAATCAGTGATATTTCATATATAAATATATAAACACATTTTTAAATTAACATAAAAACAACCCTGATATTAATTGATTAATGAGCAC
>OU696592.1:6080426-6107926 GCA_916048095.2 Sacculina carcini | reverse complement strand
GCTGAAAAAAAAAGAAAAAAAACAAAACAAAAAAAACAACAACAACAACAACAACAACCACAAAGACATGAACAGACAAATATGAACACTGGCGCACGTCACATACAAGCACGATTAGCACAAACATAAGATCAGGGGCTGTGAGCGGAATAAAAACACAGCAGGAAAACCAAAACACAAAGTGCAGTATTGTTAGTAAGAGTATATACATGGCGATAATATGGAGATACGAAAATATGGAGATATATATACAAAGGTAGTGTCAGTGCAATCTATAAGGAGGTGTAAGCGGCGACGGAAGAGAAAGCAGGTACTTATGTAGCGCAGAGGAAAAGGAAGAATATGATTTATGACGAAGGATATGAGGAGGAAGAGAGTTGTATAATCCGGGGGCAGAAAAATAGAAAGACTTCGCGGACCAATTTGATAAGTGGTCGGCGGGAGGGCAAACAAGAGGTGCGGGACGGCGGCTGAAAGGACGATCAGAGAAGGTAAGAAGTGAGAGCAAGTACGAGGGAGGAGAAGATTAGTGGAGGAGTTTATATACAATACAACACAGCTTATATTGTATCCTTGAAAGAGCTGGCAGCCAGCCGAGTTCTCGGATATGAGCGGAGGTGGGTGTCTTAGGAGGAAGGCGAAGAACGAAGCGACAAGAAAGATTGATGATAGATTGAAGAGAGCGAATGGACTTCTTAGGAAGATGAAAGAATAAGGAATTACAATAGTCGAGACGAGAAAAAATAAACGAGTTCACTAAGAGGAGAGCAGACGCAATATCAATATGAGAGCGGATCGGGTAGAATTGGCGCAAGGTGAAACGACAGAGGCGGGTAATTTTTGAAAGATGCTGAGAGAATGTTAGAGAGGGATCAAGAACAACACCCAGATTACGAATATGAGATGAAAGAGGCAAGTTGACAGAACAAGGAGCAATACTGGGAGGGTGAAATAAGAAATATTCAGTTTTTTCAGGATTCAAAAGGAGATTTCTTGAGGACGCCCAGGCAGCGATGTGTGATAGAAGTTGAGAAATTAGACCAATTTTTGAGGAGGAAAAGGGGAAGTAAATCTGTATATCGTCTGCATATATATGAAACGATATGGGGTAAGACCGGAGTATGGGACAGAGGGATGAAATATACAGATTAAACAGAAGAGGGCCGAGAAGAGAACCTTGAGGGACACCGGAATCCAATGGAAGAGGAGAGGAAAACTCGGAGTTGCAGCGAACTGTATATGAACGATTTGTAAGATAGGAAGTTAGAAGAGATAGAGCTGAAGAAGATACACCAATATGGGCAAGATCTTTACAAAGAATCGAGTGATCAACGAGATCAAAGGCGGAAGAGAAATCTAGAGAGATGAATATTACGGAGTTGCCTGAGGAAAAGGAAGCGAAGATGTCGTTCAATAAAGATAGAAGGAGAGTCTCAGTTGAGTGATTAGAAACGAAACCGGATTGACGGGGGTCTAGGGCAGAAAGTATGCAAGGGCGGAGTTGAGGAAGGATGGCAGCCTCCAGAAGCTTAGAAGGTAGTGGAAGCAAGGAAGTAGGCCTATAACTACATGGAGTACTAGTATCCAGGCAAGGCTTTTTAAGAATAGGAGAAATAACAGCGTGTTTAGAGGCCAGGAAAGTACCGTGGAGGAAAGAAGTGTTCACCAGATGAGTAAGAAATGTGGAAAAGAGTATGATGGAGTCGGAAAGAGCCCGGAAGTTAATTGGATCAGATGGACACCTGGAGAATTGAAGTTTTTTAAGAAATTTGGCAGTCATGGCTGGAGAAATTGGAGAGAAAGAAGATAAAGAGGTGTTTGAAGAAGGAAAAGATAGTGGAAGGGAGGACGGAGGTAATTTGGATTTGGCCGTGGCAATCTTGTCTCGAAAGAAGGATGAAAAACAGGAAGCAGATATTGAGCAAGGGCTAGAATTCGATGAGCCAGTGATAGATTTCAGGGTCGACCATCTGTAGCGGGAAGAATAAGTACACGAAGAAAGCTTAGAACGATAAAAAAGAGACTTTGCGGCATCAAGGGCTGATAGGAAAGATTTACGAGCCTGACAAAACATAGACCAGTTAGCGTCGGTCAGAAACCGTCGCCAGGAACGCTCATGAGCTCGAGAATTGGCACGAAGGCGGCGCAGTTCGGGAGTCAACCACGGCTGGAGTGAAGATGAAGGTTTGGTGGTACAACGACGCAATGGGAATAATGTGTCATTAAATATGGATAGTGAATTGTCGAAGAAGGGTAGCAGCGATGAAGGGGACAGGAAGTGATAGTTGTTGGGAGCAAGAGAAATTGACACGAGATAACTGAAAATGGATGAGTCAAAGTTTTTGTAATCACGTGTGAAAAGAGTTATCGGTGAAGGATTTGTTTCCTGGCGTTTAAGAAACAATTTAAATGATATCAGACTGTGGTCGGAAATCGTGGGATCGGGAGGATAAGTAAGCAAACCAGGAGGAATAAATTTAGCAGAAGCTTCGGTGCAGATGATTAGATCGAGGGAATGACCGGATAGATGTGTGCTACCTGAGTTCAGGACTGAAAGATCCCAGGAATTTAGCAGGGAAAGAAAGTTTTGAGTAGGTGTATGAAGTGAAGAAGAATCTGCCCAGAAATTGAAATCGCCAAGAAGAATGAAATTGTCGGAGAATTTTTCAAATATAATAGAGATGAGAGTGTCAAAATCTGAAATGAATTGTGAAGAAGAACCTGGATTGTTGTGGCGATATATAAGGATTATGCCGAGCCTACGTGATGCAGGTAGTGAAAGGTAAAGTGCAATATATTCAAAAGATAGAGAGGTAAATGATATATCAGGCAGTTGATTAAGGTTAAGGAAAGAACTGAAGATAACGCCGACGCCACCCCCGGATTGTTTGAAAGAATTCAAAGGGGAGCGACAGACATGAAGGAACTTAAAAGAAGCTGGAAGATTGGCTGAAAAGGTAGGCAGATCAGTTTGAAGAAGCCAGGTTTCTGTGAGTAAGAGAAGCGAAAGACCTAGGTGTGATAAAAGATCGGAAATAAATGATGTTTTGTTACGGGCCGATCGGATATTAAGGAGACCAACGGAGATTAAGTGAGAGGTGGTTTGTGGGGGAATGTGACGAGGAGAACACAAAAGTGTAGGAGCTGGGGTTGGATCAGTGGGCGGCAACGCAGGACAACCATCTAGTCATTGCTTGCTAGGTGAGGGATTAGTGGGGGAAAAAAGAGAACGAGGGGAAATGGGGAGTGGAAGGGTAGATGTGGTGGTAGAAGTAGGGAGAGGAGTAGCGGATGGCGGAGAAAGAGGGGCGACAATGGTGCGTGAACGGAGAGATGCGCGGACCGCAATGAAAGAGGGGCAGTTGGGTGAAAAGGACGAGTGGCTGGAAGGGCGGCAGTGACGGACGCAGTTTACGCATTGTGCTCTGCCGCGAGCTTGGCACTCGGAAGAACGATGAGCTCCCGCGCAGTGGCCGCAAGCCACTTTGTTGTTGTCGTGACATCGGTCAGCGCGGTGGCCCAAACCAGCGCAGCGGTGACAACGGACCACCCAGAAGCGGTCATAGACGGCGCAGCAGCGGAGGCCGATGAACAGACGATCGCCGACTGCTTTGATCGCACGACGAACATCCGGTGAGACGGCGAGGACGGCGTGAGACAGGCCTGATTTAGCTGTATATATGAACAGCAGTTTGAGCTGGGATGCAGGGGCGTCAGAAACAATGGGGTTTTTCAGGCGTAGAGACGAAATGAGTGTGTCGGGGGCTATGCCTGCGGGAACATTGGCGAGGGTGATTTTCGGCGAGATTGTCGGAGTGGGCTTGTGGACAGTCAATTCAACATTGTCCAGCTTGTTCGCCAGCTTCGTTGCAGCGTCATTGACGGATGCTTCAGAGTGGCAAGTGAGCACGACTCCCCCCGACGACGTTTGACGTGCCTGAGCCACTGGCACCGTGTCAAGTGCCTTCTCAACGGCGTCTGTCTTCACCGGCGAGCTAGACTTGTTAGACTTAGTCACCACCAGAGCGTAGGAAGTCCTAGTCTTCGCCGTGACGTTCGGGGATGGAGCTGATGTTGATCCAAGGGAGGGCTTGATTTCGCTGAGGAGCTCCTCTTTCAGCTGGACGAGCTTCGTCTCTATATTGCGCGATAGCTCAGTGATAGAGGAGCAACTGCAGTCGCGCCTGGCAGTCGCAAACTCAGAAGCGCACTCAGGGCACACCCAAAAGAGTTTGTGCTTTTTCACGGCAGAGTGAGCCGCCGAAGAAAGACAGGCGCATGATGGATGGAACGTACGCTCGCACCCCGGACACTTGATGCGAGCGCCCGTTCTCACCTCATCGCCGCAGGAACACGGCCGGACACTATCGGTCGATCTTACCGGCATTGTGACAACACACGAGTTCAAGCTACGCGGGAAGCAAACAAGCGGGAACACAGAAAAACACGACTGCACAGGACAAGGGCTGGCACAAGACTGGATACATACATATATTGTTTGTATATACACACTTGCCTTAAAATTGTACAATTTTTAATCAAATATATATTGAATAATTAATAACACTATTGATATGATCGCAAGATATTTATGTGCTTTGAAAACATTTCCTGAAAGACAAGTTTTCACAGGGCCAGAGGGTGATATAAGGTGTGATTCTAGAACAGTGGCTCATAACCTTTTTTCTCACTGATTCCCCACTTCTTAATGAGCCATCTCATCTTCATTTTCCACAAAACACAGCGCTGATAAATTCAATAAATTCAGTTGTTACATCAAAGTAAATGCCATAAGAGGTCATTAGAGACAAAAATAAACGAATTTGAATTGATAAAAACACACTTTTGTGGTGGTGTGTGTGTGTGTATGAAAATAGAAACTGTAATGTGAAATGTGTGTATTGATGTAAAACTTATTTGATCGTTGTAATGCAGATGTTAATCCACATATATAAATGTTGTATGTGTTATGTGTGTATTTATGTGAAAGAGCGAAATATACATTGGTTATTTGATATTTTATAAAATTATCAGTATATTTGCACTGTATGTGTGTGTGTGTGTGTCGTTTTGAAATATACATTGAAATGGAAAAAGGTAATTGACCCTAGTCACCTGGATGGAGTACTGGAGAGGGTACACAGAGCTGGACTCCCCAGTGCGATGTTGCTGACACACCAACAAGTGCGACCTGAAGGCAAACACGTAGCGCTGTTTCGGTTCCTCTGAACCGGTTTCGTGCACCGTGAACCACTCCTGCACAACCCACGTGTTCAAACACAGGATCCACGTGTTTAAACACAGGATCCACGTGTTTAAACACAGGATCCACGTGTTCAAACACAGGATCCACGTGTTTAAAAACGTGGATCCACTTTTCTTTTATTTTCTTTTATTTCCTCACATACTTTATTATATAACAAACAAACATATATAAACATGAACATGAACAAGCATTACAAACAAAACTTGTTGAATAAATGGCTTAGTTTCATACCAAAAATATATTTTCAGTTTAACTCAATTAAACTCAGAAAGATATCGAGTAAAATATATGAAAATTTCAAAAAATAGATTATCCAGCGTTTTCCAATGTTATCCGTAGATAATTATATAGTAAAATATTTTTATACACTATCTCATACCAAAAAAACTAATTAAGAAAAATTCACTCTTAATATTACACAACATTTTGTAGAGTAATTTCGTAGAAGTCCAGAAAGTCCGATATTATCAGCGATAAAACTGAATAAAACACACTTAAACAGTTGAAATATTTTTGAAATTCTTGTGTGAGACGAACGTGGCGCAGGAGACGGCCGAGACGATGCAGGTTGCCGTGGTAACCGTGAATATTGTTGATATAAGCGAGATCGCGGTGTCTTTGAGGCAGCGCGAGGATGAAATCCAACGCTCGCTGTAAATCACTGAAGTCTTCGTTCAAGTCAGCTGACAGATACAAGAGTTCCTAAAATAAATCAAATACAAACAGTTACTTCAGGAAAATAAGCAGGAAAAAAGACAATTCTGATTGAATAATTAAGCTTAGATTTTGAGAATTTTTTTCTTCAAATAATCCCCTCATATCAAAAAATCCAAAAAGAACATTTAAAATGTAATAAATGTAAATCCAAAATGGAACATTGAAAAGACAAAAATAGATGACTTGGAAAGAAAACAAATCGCGGTAGGAAAAAGTAAAAAAAAATAAATTAGTGAATATATAAAGGCAATTATATAATATCCAAAAATTGATGTATTTCCCAGAAATATCAAGGAATATATTGAATTCTTGAGCTGAGTCCTACTTTGAGCAGAAGTTGATAGTCGTTGATGCGTTGAATAGGCAAGCGTAAATGTTCACTTAACAGCTTATCGTCCCCAATATTATGTGCGTGCTCCTGAACACACCCACACCCACACACACACACACACATACATACATGCATGCATACATTCATGCATATATGCCGAAATTTCTGATTGGTAAGCACTGTATGAGATTTCACACCAAACCATGTTATATAGCAGAAGAAATCAACAAGAACAATAACATTCTTATATACATACACCAAATTTCATAAAAATCCAAGACTATAGGAAAACTGAAAATATATAAATAAATAAATATATACTTTACTAGATATATTGATATTATATTTCACATGAACATAATAAATAAGCAAATATCTTGTTTGATATAAAAATCACAAATTTAGTACAATAAAATTGAGACGGTCACATACAGACAACGAGCACACACACACACACCCGCACTTTCAACACACTGACACTGACACACACACACACACACACTAACACACACACACCTAGTACCACACCGCAGCGACGCACGTGCACTCAATGCTAGAGCAACAACGTCGAAATCGACGCAATGCCGGTCAAGAAACGACGACCAACGACACACACACACATACATACATACACATACACATACAAACACACACACACACACAAACACACATACAAACACACACATGCAAGCACATACACAAATACACACACACACACACACACACAACCACACATACACATACAAATACACACATGCAAGCACATACACAAATACACACACATACATACACATAAATTGGTTTTGGTCGAGGCGTACAGATTAAGACAGGAGTTATCAACAGAGGATGTTCGGACTGCTAGGGCGCCTGTTCCTGTGAAACCTTGAAGGAAATATTTATGTGTTTTCACCTAATGCTTTATATTTTGTCTTAGAAAAAAGGTATATTTTACATCCAAAGGAACTTCAGGTTGTATGAATGAAAATTGATTGAAAAAAGTTTTGTTATTTCGTCTTGAATATTTTTATCTTTTTAATTATAGCTATAGAAAATCTAGCAGGGAATGTAAGAACCGACTGTTGATTTGAAAACGAGCAAACACCGTAAATAAAAGGTTGAGAACCACTGGATTAAATAAAAATGTCGCAAAAAACATTGCCTATTTATTACTCTGCGAAATACTTCACAGTGAACATTCGCTAGATTTATGCGGCAAAAAACAAATCCACTTTTCCCCTACAAAAACAACAAAATGTAATTGTTAGCTACTTGATAAATTAATTTATTCACACATCAATCGCAAGCATAGCCAAAAATATAATTATACAAAAAGATAATACAACATAATACCTCATTTGACGAAATATCGCTTGTATGTGCAAACGTATGTCTATATATATGTGTCTCTGTGTGTGTGTGTGTGTGTGTGTGTGTGTGTGTGTGTGTGTGTGTGTGTGTGTGTGTGTGTGTGTGTGTGTGTGTGTGTGTGTGTGTGTGTATGTATATGTGTGTATATGTGTATATCTGTGTGTGTGTGTGTATGCGTTTGTATGTCTGTGTGTCGTTGTCACGCGCAGAATGTGTAGTTGGCACATGTAAAGTGGTGGATCTGTCAGCTTATATACACATACATACACATACACACACATACATACACACAGACAAACATACATACAAGTCGGACCCTGGCTACAAGCCAAATGTACACAGAAATATCAGAAAATATCCTGCTATATATATATATATATATATATATATATATATATATATATATATATATATATATATATATATATATATATATATATATATATATATATATACAGATCCGTGCATACGTTATGAATACGTGTGATTATATTTGGTCGAGCCATATTAGGTGTGGTTGTCATGGAGTCGTGAGCAGACATCAAGAGCTTTAGAAAATACCATTAACATGAAGAGATGTGTAGAAATCGAGCCGTAAAATAAATTTTGAGAAAAGTTTTCATTGAAAAGTGACACGAGGAATTTAAATAATACAAAAACATGTTAAATGAAATATATTGACATTCTTGAAATATATTGCTTGTCTAATTATTAAAATTATATATAAAACAAAGATGCAATTTGAGTATGTCGTGTGATTTTGTGATTTAATTTTTGTATCATTTTCGTTGAATTAAATATTATGCTACCATTAATTCATACCAGTTAAAATTAATATATCGCAGGTATAAATTATATTTCAATAGCATTATACACTTAATAAAAACATTATTATATCTTACACTGTCGCCATATTCGATTGGAAATTATCAAATGGTCTACAAATAATCTATGAATCTATGATGTGTATGTGTAAGTGTCAGTATGTGTGTGTGTGTGTGTGTGTGTGTGTTTGAATGTGTCAGATTGTGTGTGTGTGTGTGTGTGTGTGTGTGTATGTGTGTGTGTGTGTGTGTGTGTGTGTGTGTATGTACCTGCAGATATGTGCTGAGTTCATTATTGGACTGAAGCAGTTCTTGCATGGCGGGTTCATCTCGACAATAGAGGGCATGTTTATCAAACTCTGGAGCCTAACACACACACACACACACACACACACACCCACACACATACACACACAATCTGGAGATAAATCTATGGGCGTATATGCAAAGAAGTATGAAACTAACTTACAAAAATGTGTTTTCGAAATTATTGGAGAAACAATACACTTATTATATTTATTCATTAGAATTTTTTCCCATTTCAATAATTTAATATTTAACCATATATCACCAAGAATATAATAATATTTTCTTCAAAAATAAACTCAGTAAAAACACTAGGGATTCGCAGTGTTTTGGCGCTAATGTTTGTTGATGTTTTTGTATGTTTTTCTCACCAGCCTGAGAAACATATTTCCTATCATAGCAGGTTTGTCAGCGTAGTATTTTATGCCCTCCAGCAATTCTCTGAACACAAACACATACATGCACACAGACACACACAATGTCGCTAAACAACTTATGAATGAAAAATAAAATGATTGCTTTCCGCGAATAATTCATCTTTTTGTAATTGTACTTTCATACCTGCATATTTTCAAATACAAATGTTATTTTACGAATTAAAAAAATGTCGGATTATTTTAGTTTATCAAAGTTGAAATTATTGCACAAATTTTTTTCAACTTCTCAATTATATTTCATATAAACCCATGCTCAAATTTTACCACATTAAATACTTTATCCAAACTTCACATTGAACATAAATAAATGCCACAAATACAAAAACAATATCTAAACAAATTAAATCACACAAAAAACATAATTTATACTTCATGTATTCACAATTTCTGGTAGATTTCAATTTTGAAAATAATTTATTATTTAAACTTCTTGTGTTCGTCTCGAGCTGACCTGGTGTGAAAGTCGCAAAGCATGGCAAAATTGCCAAACAACGGAGTCTTTTGATCTCGAAGCTGACGAGGAACCTGAGCTGAATCCAAGTGACGATAATAATTATCCACAATATACTGCGTGTCTCGTACAAACTCCTGCTCGGTTTCAACCAACTCCCTCACAACTCCACTAAGCCCCAGAAATAACACACACACACACACACACACACACACACACACACATACACATATATACACACAAACAGACACACAATTGTCTCAGAAGAAAAATTAAAACATATACATAAAAATGATATAGACAATTTTTCTAAAAATAAACTGTTTTTTATATAATAAATACAATAATTTTTATTATCTAAATTCAAAACAAAATTGTGACAAAAGAAAGGCGGGTAGGACGAGCTTTTGACTTATTATACACACACACACACACACACACACACACACATACACACACACACACACACACACACACACACACAGAAAAACAAAACACAACAGCAAATCAAATTTAGCAATAAGTGAAACTGGAAAGCGACTAGCCTAACCTTTTCATCGGATATTTTCTAATGGAATTAATACCTAACAATTATCATTGTGTGTGTGTGTGTGTGTGTGTATGTGTGTGTGTATGTGTGTGTGTGTGTGTGTGTATTGGTGAGAGTGTATGTGAATGAGTTCAAGTTTAAGTGTTTACTAAGTTTATTTTTACGCAAGTAAGAAATGTATTATATATACATAACAACAATATCCGTTGAAAAAGTGAATAAGAATTCAGCCTTATCAGAACTTATTTAGTATATGTGTGTGTGTGTGTGTGGGTGTATGGGTGTGTGTGAGGGTGTGTTTGTATGTTTGTCTGTCGACCTGCGTCGGTCATGTAGTTCCTGTAGTTGTTGAGTGGTGAGTTGGGTAGAGGGGCCTCGTGTGATACCATCCGTGCTCTCACACTCACTTCTAATCACATACACACACACACATACACACATATACATCCAGTTTTATGGCAATTCTACCCCATCATCGATAACTTATATTAACTTGGCTTGTTAAGTCATAAAAACTTTATAATCATGCGAATTGTCTAGTTTCAGATAGAATATTGCGATATAATTGTAATATATTTATTCAAATACAAAAAACATGATAACAATACAAATGGAAGCTGAAATGCATTGCTTAATTAAATATATTTGTATAAAATTCACCAAATCACTCATACACCCAATAATTCATTGCTATATTTAATTATTTTTCTATTAATATGTGTGTGGTTGAATTCACAAGAATCGATAGCGTGGCGTAGAATGGACAACTAAGTAAGATATCATATAAGTACAAGAGTATGGTATCACTAGAAACAAAAATAAACGAATTTGAATTGATAAAAACACACATAGTTGTCCTGTTCTGTCCGACCTTTAGCTTTCCACTTGGCAACTCTTCCATTCCCCACCAGACAGGGTAATTCCACACACAGGTTTAGAACCACTGGTGTAGACAAACATTTTTCCATTTTAACATGGTTGCCTCACCCCATTTTTGTAATTCGTTCCTATGAGCCCTCAAAAGAATCCAAAGCCCCCCAGGGAAATCATGTGCCACAAGGTAGATTTGTTGGACTGCGTGGTGCAGTTGTTAGCACACCCGCCCCACAAGCGGGAGGACCGTGGTTCGAATCCCGGCGGAGCAGAATTTCATTGGGTGAATTCTACAATCCAACAGCCCCTGTCCACCCAGCAGAAAATGATGGTACCAGATATCAGTCACGTGTTGTGTCATGCATTCTGGGGAGGTGGCCCTCTCTAATACGTCTTACGTCCTTGTGGCGACATTTCGTGGAGAGGGTCGGTTCTGCGGTGGCAGCGAGCTGCACGGGACACACCTGTGTGTGTTCATAAGCTTCGGCTTCTTGCCGTGTAGCAGCTGTCACTTGATCATTTAACAATTTAACCTTTAACAAGTGGGGAAACACTGACCTGCGGTCCGCTCTGGAGCGAGGACGTGAGCTATGTTGGCGACTGGGACGAATTGAGATTTTGTGTTTGGCAGCCGAGTTGTCGAGTAGCATGTGTTGTTGTTGGGTGTTGCCAGGCGCGCCCACCAGGGTTTCCAGATCAACATCACAACTTAGCTCATCATCAGCGCTGCAGAAAATGTCATAATTAATTTATTTATTATTATATAATATATATTAAGTTAAATATATTAACTTTATGTATTTAAATTTATAAATTGAGTATTATTATAAATTTAAACTTGACTGCAACAATAAAAGTTAAATTCAATTAATTAGTTCACTTATTAAATTCGTTTTAAATCATTTTCTTGTATTTATCAGCTTGTTAAAAATGTGTAAATTACATATATAGTATATTTATAGTGATACATATATTTAAAGAAAAATTTAACATATGGAATTATCATATGACCGCCAAAATATCTTATAAAATAATTCTCACAAAAATGCGCAATATTAACTTACTAATATCATAATATTTATTGTAATTGCTTACTTATTCGCCGAATAGACGTCTTCAAAGGACGTCAGGTCCATGGTGCGCTTGTCCGCGGAGAAGCGTCCAACTGAAGACTTGCCTCTCTCCGATACACACTTGCTCAACTAGGGGACACACAACACGACCAAATCCCATCGATAAACAACCAAACAATATGTCCCCCCGTCGAAATGGAATTTATGACAAGAATCAGCGATCAGCCTTAATCAAGTCAAGCAATTTTATCATAATGATACATATTATTATTAGTTACAGGCAAATCCAGTAGCATAGGGGAAGAGTGCAAGTGCACTATTACCACCCTGCGGTGGCCCCATGTGTACTGGAAGCTAACCAAAAAGATGTAGAAAGAAAGAGAGTTGAAAAAGTAAACGTTTTAGTCAGGAAGATTAAACTAATGAAGAAAACTAAATACATTTGTGTGTACAGCAAGGATAATATCAGAACAAAAGCCAATTGTGTTTAACAAGATAACCCATCACTAAATTTTAAAATGAATAAATTAACAAATTACATTCTAAGATATATCTGCAAACACACACACACACACACACACACACACACACACACACATAATTTGGTTGTTGTTTTCAATGTTTGCTTTTTTGCTTTCTCAACGAGTGGTCTCAAGGCTGCTACCGCTAATCAAATACATCAAATACCTTGTTTCTAGCCGAACCCGGTCTGGATGGTGTCTTGTGCACGCTTGTCGTGCCCACCATTGCATATTCCGCCCAATTTGTGGCGCGTTCAATACGCTCCACCTTGTGACCATCCACCTCTCCCACGCGGAAGAACCTCACACCGTCCTCGTCCACCAGTAAATACTCAACGTGACCGTTGATCACGTTCTTCGCCTGTTCTCGCGGCACGATGCCTTCGAACTGGTGTTTGAGGACGACTACAGGCGGACCAGCCTGTTGAGAACACGGCTCCAGAGCGTAGACATGTCGGGCGGCCTCCAACATCACCGTGTGAAACACCATCTCCACGTCCGGAGAACAGTTACCGGCCAGAAGAGCTATCGCCTCGTCGGCCACGTCGGCAGCGCTGTTGAGACGTTGATGGCGCAGACCGTCGCCAAACTCCACCACCACGCGCCCTGCCGACACCAGTCGCAGCCACTGTTCGTTGTCGCGCAACACGTTCGGGTACTTGGCCAGGTCGTGCAACAGACGCTGTCGCTGTTCGTCGCCATGAGACAGCGAGTGTAAAGCCACCACCGTGGCCAGGGAGCGCCAGCCGGCCGCATGCAGTGGCAGCAGACGACTGAGCGGCAGTGTGGAGGCGCACACGCGCACGCACTCCACAACACTCGTCTCTTCTTCCAGCACACACAGTCCCAATGTCTCGTGCACCAGTACGTGCTGAGAAAGACCCTCGCGCTGAAGAGCTGCCGGTTCTCGATCGTATTGAACGAAGCAAGCGAGGCGTTGTTTAACACCGTCCTGTACATAGGTGAGGATGCTCCGCTCCAGAGCAATTATAGCCTGTGGATCACTGGCCAACTGATCCAGACCCATGTCCAGACTGTTGATAAGCGCTTCAACAAAATAGGCGTCACTGTAGGCCACCGAGTTAAAGATGTCGCTGAGGACCAGTTTTCCAGACGTCAGCAGTATAGAACTGATCACTTCTTGCGTCTTCTCGCGATGGTCATCGACATGTGTTCGTCGTGGCAAATCTTTGCCAAGCATCTTGGCCAGATTCTGCAGAACCATGTCTTTCTGTTGGGCGGTGCGCTGTGCCGTGCCAGCCGACCTCACAATATCCGACAGCACTTTGTGCAGTGCGACACTGCTGTGGATCTTTTTGTGCACGACACAGGTGTCGATCGGTCTGAATACTGAGCGCTGACAGCGCCCAAACAGTCCGTCCACCCACAGTCCGATGTCGTCGGCACCACTTGTCAGACTGACGGCTGCCAGCTTGAGAAAGGCGGTCACTTCGCCGATCGACACAGGGTTATTTAAGTCTTCGGTGACCACTCGGCATATCCGTGTCGCCTGCTGCGCCAAGTACTCTCTCTTCGTCCGCTTGTCAGACTTGGCCGCTCCCAAACTCTGCACACGGTCGACGCAGTCGGAAAGTGTCACACGCACATTCTCGTATATCTCACGGTTGGTTTTGGCGCGTTTCGCTTCCTCTTTCGGTACGGTGATACTTCTTGTCACGTGAGCCTTTGCGGCCATTTGCAACATGCTAGCCGAAGCTTGAATGTCGACTCCTTCAAATGTTTCAGTTTGCTTGCTACTCAAACGCGTACAAAATTCCAGTTCTTTTGGGTCCAGCTCAATTACTTGAATCACATAGGGACGCTCCTCTTCCTTGTCCACTTGTTCATCAATAGCCAGCTTGGTTGTTTTGTCTTCCTCGGCTTTAGCTTTCAAGTAACGTGACACGTACTCTGGCTCTTTAAAATGCGCTCTTTTCCTATCCTCTCGCGGCTGCAAAAACAGAGGGCCATCATCTAGAGCGTCATTAGCATACTTGGAAACGGGCTTCATCGGGGGTAAATTTGCTGGATCAACGAATAGCGGAGTGAATTTCCAGCGTTGCCTCTTTTTTGGGGCAGTGGTATCACCACTGGAAGCTTTCTTCGCTGTTTCTTGCACAGTCACTGTTTTTTCTCGTAAATTCTCCCGTTTCTTCTCGCGAGTTGGGCGCGAACGTTCACATGGTTCGTTTTTTTTCTCTATAAAATCAGGTAAGCATCTCGGTCCGTCGTCCGTCTCGACAATTTTTCCCGGAACAAATTCACCGTTCTGTATTTGTCCCGGCACAAAAAGAGGTCCCGACTCAGAATGATACACAGACCCTGGAACAAAAACGACCTCATCGGCTGTGGAAACCAGCTGACCAGGAATGAACGTCTCCTTATCCCCATCCAGGCTTATCACGTGACCAGGAACAAACTCGACCTTGTTCTCTTCTCGTTCAATTGTGACACCAGGCAGAAAACGACTGCCAGCCTCGGTGGGAACATATTCACCAGGAATAAATTTCGTTCCTTCACTCACTTCTATTTGTTCTCCAGGAATTACATCTTGCCTGAATTCAGAGGCAATCATTTTGTTGGCGACATAATTTTGTATATCATTTAGACCCGGCTGAGCTTCACTATAGGAACTGGCATCTGATTCTGTTTGGCTTTCTTCATCATTTTCATAATCGGTACAGTAACTTGATTCGGGCGATGTCTTTGTCTCTTGATATTCCTGCAAGCTTGAAGTTTCTTCTTTTTCCGGCATTCGTTTCACTCTTTGTATTTCATGAGGTTCCACCTCTTTGATTGGTGGAACCTTGAGACCTTCTGCTTCTTCCAGCGCTTCAGCTTTTCTAACTGCAGCGAGTCTCTCATACATCTCCTGCTTTTTTCGCTCTCTTGCTTCTTTTGCCAGTCTTTTCTCCTCTTCTAATCTGAGCTGTTCTTCTTTCTTCCTCATTCTCTCAAGACGCTTTCTTTCCCTTTCCATTCTTCTCAATTCTAGTTCTTCTTCACTCAAAGTAATAGGTTTTGGCTCTTCGACTGGGTCAATGGTTGTCGATGTTACGTCTTGGATCAGATGTACATCTTCAGTTTCACACACGCCAATCTCCTCTTGTGGCTCGATTCCGTCGCCCGAAATCTCATCTACTTGTTCCTGCTCCATCTCGGAAGCTTCTTCTTCGCAAGACTCACTACCATACTGCTCCTCGATTGCTTCAAAGGCCGATGCAGAAACAAGGTTGACAATTTCTGTGGTCGACATTCCCACTTCACCAGCCTCGATCATTCCTTTAAGAATATCAGCATCTCCGGCGCGCTCCCTTACGTGATCGATCAGTTCGTTGACAGACATATCTTCCACTGGAGCGTCTGCCAGTGCCGATGCAGCCAGAATTTCTTCTTCGCGCTTGGCATCCTCTTCCGCGATTCTCAACTCTTCTTCCAGTCTCAGTCTCTCTTCTAACTCTCTAGCTTCCTGTTCAGCCTTTCTAGCTCTTTCTTCGGCCTCGACTCTTTCTCGTTCGGCTAGTCTGGCAGCTCGAGCTTCTTCTCTTTGTGCCTCTGCCTCTGCTCTTATCCTAGCCGCTTCCTCATATTGTTTAATTATCTCTTCATCACGCTCTCTCTGTTTGCGTTCAGCTTCCTCAGCCTGGGCAAGTTTAATCTTCATTCGCTCTTTCATCACTTCTTGTTGCTTTTGTTGTCTCTCCCTCCTTTTCTGCTCCATTTCTGCCAAATATATCGCCATCTGCTCCTTGTCGTCTTTCTCACGAGCAGCTTTCTCACGTCTTTGTGCATCGACAATCTCCCTATCAGGACCCTGGCCTTCTTGAAGCATGCCATTATTGACCAATTGCTCAATTTGTCCTTTTGAAACTTTATCCATTGGTATAGTGCAGAGGGGTCCATCTTTAACCCTCACCACCAGTTTATTTCCGTCTCCTGACAGCATAATATGCTCAATCGATCCATTATTTATTGCTTCTTCGTATTCGCGAGGTAGAACCAGTCCGGTTTTGCCAGTACGTTTGTCGTTCAGCGCGTAGACAAAAAATTGCGATGAGTCCAACTTGGTTTCGTCTTCCATTCTTTTCAGAAGCAGCTCCATCACATTCTTCTCTCCCTTGTTGGCTAGGCGACTGATGAACGGCTCCATATAGCGATAGTCGGCACGGTAGCGATGTGAATTCTTCACGGTTGCCGACAACTCGTCCAGGGCAGTCAACTTTCGCTTCCTGGCCACGCTGACCGCCTGGTGTCCCGTGATCTTGCAGCTAGCCACTCCGAGACTCTTGCCGCGACCAAATTCAATCACCGGCACGTAATGGTGCTCCATGAACGAAGCCATTGTAATGCGACAGCCAAATAACTGAGACTGCTCGCATTGCGACAAGGCAGGCATCATCGGGATAAAATGAGACTTGGGCTGAGCCTTGGACAGGCCCGTAATGTGACAATACCCCGAACTGAACACTGCCATTCTTGCAGTACTCACCGGCTGAACTTTTACCCAGAAAACAGTCCTCAATCAACTCACCAACGTAGTGAAACTTGAAATCCGCTCGCGCACACACACATACAGAGCACTTTGAACAACACTACAATCAGAGCAGCACTATAAACCTGTCCTCGATACTACCATCAGCTTAACGGAGGCTGATCACAATAAGAGTAAAGATGATAGTTCCACAAGCGGACGGAACAAAACGCCGACGTAATATTCGAGCGGTCACCAGTGTTGACTATCTCAGCTAGCAAATATTACTGACCCACCAACCTTCAACTTTGTGTGTGTGTGTTTGTGTGTGTGTGTCGTCCCATGTTTTGTCGGACCAAAAACGTTCTTGGCTCCACACAAATATATGCTTGAGTGTATGCGTGTTTGTATGCGTGTTTGTTTGTATCCGATGACATTTTGGTGCCATGACAGCAAGACACTTGGCAATTGACCTACATACACACACACATACATACAGATACAAACAAGGTAGATGATGTATTCTGCTCGGAAAATGGTGAATACCTCAAGAGCTATGCTGAATGTGTGCTCGCTCTAAATCGCTGTGTATCAGTGAGGAATTCGTGTAGTTGGCACGTAAAGGCCGACTGTTGGCCTTCTGTCAAACATTCGGTCCTTTTGTTCGTCATTTATAGTTTCGAGACTAGAAGAGACATATACTAAATTCTAGTAGAAAATATACTAGACTACATTACCATGAATTAGCCCAAGAGGGTATGATTAATTCAGAATTGAGGCGATTCAAAGTCTTATCATAGAATTCAACCGCTTTGTAATTTCATTCTCCATTTTATGGCACCACAATCAGTGGCAGCGCCAAGGGGGGAGGGGGGCTATAGGAGCCTCCAAAAATATGTCAACCCCCCCTCCTCAAATATCATAATCATGGATATTAAAATTCATTGCCATTATGAATGAAGCTATATTGTCCTAAGTGCATGACATTTCGTTTTAATCTAAAGGTGGTTCTATATTGATTAGAGTGTACTCCGGATATATGATAACCTTGGTTATAAGAGAGTATTCCTTCGGGCCCATCTTCTATACTTAACGTGTACTCTCCCCGGACATAAAACAACGCCGAATATAAGACACTTGTTCTCCAGTCCCAACAGCTCTCTTATATCCAGAATACATTGTACTCTTATTTGATTGCCCCAGTCCCTTAGTATAAAATTATGTACTCGGCGGTTAAGTTTAGCTCTTCATGCTTCACCAAGCGCTTGCAACTTTTTACTTAGCCCCTCATCGGAAAAAAATCCTGGCGCCGACACTGCCCACAATTTCAGACGTTTTCAATATATTGATATATTGGCAGCGATACCTTCACCGGGAATAAAAAAATTACTCTTCAAGGTTTGCATGTATTGTTTTCAATGTTGTCTACTGGTTTTAATAATAATAATAATATACCGGAAACATTGAAATATATGTGTCTGTACTCACCGAGTTGTTCTACAGGATTTGAGCTTAAGCTCGAGCTGACCTGTCTCTCAACCTACCAATTTTACTTTTAAACTCTGATATTTTTTCACTTTCGACAATATCCGTGGGTAGTTTATTCCAACTATCTATAGCTCTGTATGGGAAGCTGTACTTCTTTATATCCTTTTTGCAATGGAGTTTCCTTAATTTATACTTGTGTCCTCTTCCTTTCATCTGCTTATAAAAACCTGTAATTACTGGAGTAGTCATCTCTTTCATATACTTAAAGATGTTTATCAAGTCGCCCCGCTTTCTTCTGTCCTCCAGACTAGTTAGGTTCAGAGCTTGTAGTCGTTCCTCATAGGTCCTGTCCATCAATTTCGGAGCAAGTTTCGTCGCCAGTCTTTGCAGTCTTTCCAGTTTCCTTTTGTGTGCCACCTCATGGGGGAACACACCACGGCGGCGTACTTCAACTCCAACTACATTATATTCTCATCCAGATGTGTGTGTATGTATGTACATGTGCGTTACAGTGTAACATTATTAGTGTACATGTTACGGTACGGTAATGCGTGAGCAAAACACTGTTACAGAATGTTGTTCCGGAACTCATGAAAATTGTTGGGTACTCAGTTCTCTAGACAACCCCAGATTTCCAGTTTCCTCAACAATACTTGGAAAAAATGAATAAATTCGGTTGTTCCAGCGAATTGAATGTCAGAAAATCGCTGCAAACAAAAATAAACAAATCCGAATTGCCAAAAACACACATAGTTGTCCTGTTCTGTCCGACCTTAAATAATTCCCCACTCGGCAATCCTTCCATTTCCCACCAGTAGGGAATTCCGCACTGCTTTAACATGACGAATTATCTACAAAGATATGTCAGATGAAAGAAGTGAACGCGACTGACGTAGAAAAGACAGAGATTGGCAGGAGGAAGAGAGAGAGAAAGAGAGAAAAAGCGAGGCTTAGAGAAGTTCAAATAATGGAGTTGAGTTTGCCAAACGTAATACTGTAGTCATTCAGTCGTCAAAACCTTGGCAACAAGGTGGTGACGAAATTGGCAACCTTGGAATTCACGGCAGCAGAAAACACACACACACACACACACACACACACACACACACACTGGCTGACTCATCACATTTTAAGTCACATTTAAAAGTCAACACCGCACAGACAGACAGACAGACAGACAGACAGACAGACCTCGGAACAATTGCTGTTAACCTCGTTGCAAAATAAGCTGAATAACACGAGCCAAATATGGTACAACACCCACTGAAATCTTTCTGTATTTCAACCTCTTTTTATTCTCCACTTTCTTAACTTAGGATCTTTTAATCTTGCCTTTACGAGTCTATGTACTCGAAATTTATTACGCTGTAGAATTTTGTCCACACTGAAACAGAAACTAGGTAAGAGCAATCAAAGAGCCAAAAGTACTAAAACGGTGTTTAGCAAAACAATGCATTTCTAAGCGTTTTTGCCTGATTTAGTGAAAATCATTTTTTTAGGAATTATAATCAATATGTGCGGAATTTTAGCGTTTTCCTTTATAAAACAATATAATCCCCAAGTCATGTATGTTGTTGTTATAATTACCTGAATGACGATTGAAGATAAGCAGCGTTCAATTAATCACATACACAGGTGACACGCACACAGACACACACGCACGCACAGGTGCACACGCGCAAGCACACACTCTCAGACAGCCGGGGACATTTCAATGTTTGGTCTGAGAAGAAGGTCCGACAGACAATCCTTGGCAGTGTGTTTGTATGCGCGTGTGCACATCGTCAGCTGACAGACTGACACACACACACACATAGGCCGGGGACACACTGGGCGTTTTTGTGCCGAGCGTTTTTTTTGCCGTCGCCGTCGTATCAGTAGTGGCGTGCATGAAGCTATTGCGCCGTACACATTGAGCGGCAAACCTGCCGAGCGTTTTTTTTGTCGTCGACGACAGCAATGTTGCCGCTCACTGCCACTACTTTCGCGACGGCAAAAATGTCGTCGACGTTTTTTTTGCCGCCCACGCGGGTGGTGGCTCACGTGACTCAATGCGCTGATTCACACTTGTGCTTGTCGCTGACAGCATAGCGTGTTGCAGTGTTGATTCTATCGTGTCAGCGTCATTGTGTCAGCGTGTGTTCTGGTTTAACTTTGTATTGTCATGGCTGCTGCGGAACAGATAGACAATGAATTGTTGATACATCTCGTCCAGGAAAGGCCGGTACTATGGGACAAGAGTTTAGGTATATTTAAAGACAGGAATGAAACGAAGAATGCATGGTTAGACGTTTGTAGGAATTTGATGGCTGGCTTCGATTTGCTGGAAGATGGCAGAAAGAACAGTTTCGGTAAGTATTTCAGTTTCAATTTCCATAGAATATACTTTTTTGCGTTGTAATTGATATTTTTATAACGCATACAATTAATTCATTGTGTAGAATATAAGAAACATCGTATAAATATAAAATGTGTATTACATCAAGGACATCACACACATACACAAATCATATACAAAATTCATATCGTTATGCTGGTCTTTCTCCACTAATGTGGGCTTTCAGATTTTTGACATTTGCCATGGAATGCTACCGACACTTGACACAAAATACTTGCAGAGAATGTTTCTCACATTGTTGGCCTTCAAGCCACCTCTTGTGTTGCACGGTAATTGAATGTTTTCAAGTCCTGTTATTGACATGGTATCTTCAACTACGTACCCATCTCTATCCCTAATAAAATTGTGAAGCACAATACAAGCTTTCACTATATCAGTAGCAAACTCAGGTTGTACACTTAAAGGGCGGTGGAAAATCCTCCTCCATACACACATGCATACAGGCATTGATAAAAATAACAACAGTCTAGACAGCCGTGCTAAAATTGAGCGTGAGAGTGTGAGTGCCGTCTGATTCAATTGTATATGAATTATGTCAGCTGTTGGACAACGAAAATATCGTTCAATTATCTGCTAAAAAATGTATATAATCTATAAAATTTGGTCTAATTTGAAATGTATCATTATATTGTTGTTATATTGTATTAATACATACTAATATGCGTCCTATTGTGTAAAATTTCATATAGCATATTCAATAACATATATTAAATATGATTTCATTAATTATTATATGCCAAAAATGAAGGAATAAAGAAATTACTAAATTATAGCCGAACGTTAAAATAAACAAATTATTGTGAATAATTGGCGGATCTTTGTAAAGCAATGCTCGTGAAATTGGGAATTCAACAAGCCAATTAATTGTTTTTGTTCGTTCAAAAACAATCGACTAACGGTTGGCAAATATTAATTTCCTCTGGTTGTTTGCATATTTTGTGCCTTGAAATGTTGCTCAAAATGCGCGTGCAAGCGGCATTTTTCTGCACCATACTTTTCGTTCCTCTAGTTTTCGCCAGGTTCAATGAAACCATGAAAGTTCTGGTGGAAGAGGCGAACGACGACATGAGTCCGTACATGGGTAATTATTACATCAACCACTCTGGCTAGGCAGGTTTTAAATAGGTTTTAAGGTTCTCAACAAAATTATCGAATAACAAAAGTAGGTATTTATTCTAATTATTCACGCCTATGAACATTCCTATATCAATAACAACCATTGTATATCGGTCAAAGAAATCTTCAATAGGGATCATGTAGGTGTAGCTATGCACATACGTATAGGTGTATATACTATATATACCTTATGCAGACAGCACATATATTCGACCGAATGATGGGAAAGACCTAATCCCAAGCCCCAGTACGAAACTCCTTGTTTTCACTCAATTCTTGTACAGTGCCGTTTTAAGACACACGACGTAATAACTCAATTATCTAACAAGACACATGGCTAATGTGCGAATATATGTCTTCTATAATGCGAAAGTATGTGCGAATATATGCCAACCGGCATGCCAACTCTTATATTAAATCATATTTTGTTAAATAAAATTACTTTGTTGTTAAATTTGGTCTGTGGGGGTTTTCAAGTGGAGAAGTAGTTCCTTGTATCACCACCAGATGTCACTTGTATTGTGTTATTACGGTTCAAAATTGTTTATGCTCACTACCACCAGGTGGCGTACAAGCATATAAAAAGTGTTTGTATTTTTATATAGCTGAACAATACATGATTTTAGGCCACATATTCCACATTGGAATAATACCTATGACATATGCGTATTCATTTTTGAGTGTGTTTGTTGTGCATATTGTAAAGTATCGCAGAACTGAAAAGTGTCTTGTAAGAAGCGACTAAAAGCAGACCTTTGCTTTTCTGTGTCTTCTTCCTTTTCCTTTGTGTCATATCCAAGGAATAGAGTGATAATCCAGCAGGATTGGAACCTCCCTTCAATAACACCAACCATTTCTTCTCGTAACTCATGTGTTACTCTTACCTGTATGTGTATGTGTGTGTGGGGGGGGGATCATAAGTGAACGAAGAGATGATGTCTGCGGCGACACGAGGAGACGATCTTGACGTGATGGAGACTGTGGACGCCCGAGCCAGACACTGGTGCGACCTCTCCGGCGTGTGGATCAGTGATGACGGCACCGTACTTCTCACTCTCGGCTTCCCGTCGACCGACAACAGCCAGCTAACCGGCTTCCTGACGCAGGTGTCGGTTGACATGACGCCCGGCGGTGATCACAGCAAGAACTGGCGACGTCGCCGGAACGCCAAGCGTCAGCGACGTCATGGCAGTCGTTCCCAGCGGCAAATTCGCGCAAGACTCATGGAGCGCGAACGGCAAAGACACGCAGACAGACAGTCCATGCTCAGGATGTCGCCCACCGTTCAGCAAGATCTTCCCGAAATCGAATTGACGCACCCGCCGCACGCCGCCCCTCACTTCCCACCGCCGGGAGCAGGAGCGTCCGGAATCCCGGCAGCACTCACCAACCGCACTATCGTGCAGGGCAGTGCAGTTTCCCGCAGCGGACCGTTCGCGGTGGTCACGCGACACAGCTGGGGAGCTGTAGGCACGATGATTGGGCAGTGTCAGATGTGCGCTGGACTGGACACAATCGTGGCACGGTTCTACTCGGAGGTGGAAGTGTTCGATTGTCATGCGTCATTGTGGAGCGAGAAAAGTGTGCGTCTGTTGTTCCGTAAGTGGGCCGACCGCATGGCGCAAAAAGACGCCATCGACGACGAACTCGAGACGAAAGTGGTGATCAAACAGCGACAACTCGAAAACAGAATTCCGCGGGTTTAAGACCTCCGGCATATACAATATACATATACTTGTATATAGACGATATTCGACATTCTCTCCGTGACAAAATTATGTGTCTATAAATAAAGTCAAATATACATGATGAGACTAGAAGCGGTTTTTACTTCATCTGAGTCAACTTGGTACCGTATATACTCGGTCAAACATTTTAATATGCATGTAGTTGATTTATGCTTTGAGAATATAAAATCTTGTCAAATTGCTAGCAAACTCTACTCAGATAAAATCTCCATCAGCTCCATTGGCAAGGGCTCAACGTCCAAAATATATTTCCAGAATTCTGACAATATAATGCGCGATGCCTTCGCTGTCGAACATGAGAAGCATTGTTTCGGCTCGATCAAGTCGCAATTTGAACAAAACACCTACAACACAGTTGAAATTGTATCACTTTGGTAAACAAAACACACACACACACACACACACACACAAGCTACGAACGAATGCTGCAAAAGCAAAAAGTAACTCTTCCAAACCAAGGCTAATTGCAATAGAACATCAGGAACTTGGAATCGCAAAACAACATTGGCTAATAGATTTGAAAAAGTCGAACTGAGAACTCAAACTAGAGAAAACGCGGCATATAAAATTGGAGTATGAACTGTTCCAAATTGATATAGCGACAAACGACATAGTTAAACGCATGCGATACAAATTGAGCCACCGAAAAGCTCAAGCAGGAACAAAAGATCTAGAACGTTGCAGGAAGATCACGACTTCAAGGTTGACTCCAAATCTCCCGCTTGACGAAGTTCTTCGACAATATCAAGACCTCCCACAAGTTCACCGTTCACCCACAGCTGAGGATAAGTTGGGAAGTCGGCGTAGCGTTTCAGTTCCTGACGAACTTCTTCATCGGTGAGAATGTCAAAAGTATGCATGTCCAGTTTGAATGGAGCCAGAATTTCAATAAGCTTGCGTGAGAATCCACATCGAGGCTGCTCCGGAGTTCCTTTCATGAAGACCATGATTGGCGATGAAGCGGTTAGTTTCTTCAGTCGCTCGTCAATTTCGGTTTGAGATTTGGAGCAGGGCAGGGTCGAGACCAATTCACCAGACGAGTCCATGTCCTTTATTATATCCAGTCCTCCTATAAGCTCGCCCTTAACATACACTTGAGGGTAGGTGGGCCAGTCGGAAAAAGTCTTCAAACCCTGACGCACCTTTTCGTCGGTGAGAATATCAAAAGTCGAATACAACACATTATTCTTGCTAAATATTTCGGTGATTTGCCGACTGAAGCCACACCTGGGGTGTTCGGGCGATCCCTTCATAAACAGCATACAATCTGCCCTGTTGATCAGCGCTTTCAGACGAGTATTCAAGTCTGTCGCAGCGTTGGCGTTGATGTTGAGTTTGGCGACGGGCGCGACACTCAACATATCACCCTGCAGACACATGGAGCGGACCTTCTTGGTGAGTTCGACCACCTTCACGCCTTCCACCCGCTCGTAAACCTTGCCGTGTGCCAGCAGAATAGTGGTGGGAGCAAAAGCAATGTTGAATTTGGCGCTCAAATCGGCCACGTCTTCCGCCTCGACGCGACAAAACCGCGCCGCTTTCAGCTCCGACTGACCGGCCAATTCTTTCATCACTTCGTCCACTTGCTGGCATTGTGGCAGCCATTTCGCAGCAAAATGCACCACCAAAAACGAGTTGGGGGTGGCGAGCGCAGAAAACGCCTCCAATGAGGCGATGTTTTCCAAAGCCATGTCCAAAACGAACTAGCAGCTAGGCAAGTGAATACACATACGATAGACGTCTGAAAAATCACAAACATTAGTTGGATCAATGAAAAACTAGTGCTTTCGGAATGCATTTCTCGTGGTCATATCAACAGATACATTACATGTCGAGTGTAGAACGAGTCAATAATTTGCAGTGGACGTCTTGAATAGTTTATATACTATTCAATATAGCATCAATTGTAACTGTCAAATATTATTAGCGTGGAGGTATATTGCGGTTAGCTGCTCGAGATTGATTTATGGTTTTGTACTTGTGAATGATCGTTCTGGCGTCGCCATGGAAACGTGTGAGATCGAAACAACGTTTTTAAGTAGTGGAATTGGCGGTGGAAGTGTCGGTGTTTTTGCTTGTTGATTAATTGTGATTGTTAAGCGTCTTTTCTAATGAAACCACATTATTATTATCGCCAAATACAATTAAGACAGTCAAATGACAAATAAGCAACGGCTTTGAATCGCAATCTACACGCATTTTGATCATCAAAAGACACAGAGAGAAAAGCAATGGCATTAAAAAATATTTTTTATTCAAGCACCGAGCGACTGCAACAGGAGCCAACCCAGGTGGATTATTGCTCCTTAAACTTATTACACGCTCCTACACGCACACTGGAGACCATACAACAAGGCCGCTAACATAAAAGCCAATAACAAAACGCAAATTCATAAGAGTAGATTCAACAATCATAAAAAAACTCCGGAGACACTCTTTTCGGGATATTTGAGGTTGTACCGGTTTATACTATTAATTTTCTTTCGACAATAAATGTGATTTTGCTAGGCTCAACTTCTATACGTCAACTCATATTATATAATGCAATATTTCAATAATAAACACCCGTCCCAAAATAGCACAAGCACTACAAATGGGTAAACAACCTCATTCTTCCGAAATTGAAACTTTAAAATTGACTAAAAATTGAAATATGCTATTAAAATTGCAAAATATGGAATAAAAGCTCACAATATACACACGTGTATATTACCAGCTTGAAATTGAAGCTGAGACATGAATAAAGTTGCCAGGTATTTACACAAGCAAAGCTGCCAGTTTTCAATTATTTTTCAAATTACATCTATAATAATTGATAATATATAAGAAATATATATATATATATATATAAGATATATATAAGAAATGTGCAATCTGATTATATGTCTGAGAATTGTTATAGATTTCAAATTTCAAATATTTTACATACGTTCTTGAAGACGTCTAGATATAGAAGATAAAATATACTAGAAAACAAACCCAATCATATACCATAAATAGAAAACAAATAAAAATCATCGCAAAAATCGATGCAAAGTTTACACAAGCCTAAACAACTTGAGTGAATAAAATTTACCCTTCGAAAAGCCCAAGTCAAACACCAGTTTTCAAGATGCCATTTATAAACACAAAAACATAGTTTACAAACACAAAAATATACAGAGGAATGCTAAAAGAATTTCGGCGCATTCCAATAAACATTCATTCTCAAAATATATAATTCGCAAAATATCGTAAATAATTTTCATATCGCCGTTAATCCTCGCGCTATCATAAGCTCTATACTTCTCCGTCAAAATAAACACAAAAACATCACAATTCAAACGAAAAAAAGAAACGAACAAAACAAAAATCTCCCACGAAAATACGACGCGATATCGCAAAACAATCAATCACGTTCTAATCTCTGCATTATTCGTACGTTGCAATAACAGAGGGTGGGGGATGAAGGCGGTACACATTCACAGCGAAACAAACAAACGACGACAATACAACAGCCAGCTAAAAAAGACCCACACAAGAGTGGACCACACGTTGACATACAGGCTGGCCAGATGCGTGC
>OU696592.1:6040426-6075426 GCA_916048095.2 Sacculina carcini | reverse complement strand
ACATTGCATATTCCATGTTTGTGTGTTTGTTTGTTTGTTTAGGTTTATTTTCACTCATACATATAAGCACACACATGTGAGAAAAAAATCTTATAGCACAGTGACAAAGTCCTATAAGCCGAAGCTTCTTTTAGGACTTGTTTAAATCAAATATAGTGTGAGGAACTAAATTAATATAATACAATCACAAGGCAATAAAATCGAATAACAATCAAACATGATATATCATACAACACAAAACAATATGCAAACGACAATTTGAAAACAATTCGCAAATGCGTGTGTGTATGTGGAAGTAATTAGTGTTGTAATATAAGCTGCATATATTAGATTTACAGCCAGTAATTACAGGCAGTAAGAGAGACAGAGAGATAATAGATGAGAAATGACTGGAGAGGTACCTTGGACAATTAGGAACGGGTAGTAGAAATGTGATGGACGTGTGAATGATTATCAATGCGCCGATAATACACCATTGGCCCCATACATCAGTTAACTCGTGTATCACCGAGTAGCGTATTGTCTAGACACACACACACACACACACACACACACACACACACACACACACACACACATACACATCAAGAGTACAACTTGAATATCACACACAAACACGAACATTTATGGCTATGAACTTATATAGCAAAATGCATATATTTGATGGATGTACAATTAATGCAATTTACGTTACTTTACACACATACACACACTCGAAACACACACAGCCAAGGTAAATTATATTTTGTATGTTATACGAGTATTTTTTGTAAGTCAAAAATAATATTAAACTAATAAAATGATAATAAAATAGTAAGATAACAATTTATATGTAATCTTATATCTGTATGTTTTTTGTATTTAATGTGTTCTTTTATTATTTTTTCTTCGTATTTTGTATGTCTCTCATGGAATATAGCTAGAAATCAGTTTCTTCCTGGTAGAAGAGAATGGAGAATGGATCAGAAACAATGCAGCTTCCATGAAACATTATCCTTCTAGTTCCAGTAAACTTTGCTTCAGTCACGATATTTTCAGGTATCCTAGAACCATTAGATTTCATCTTGCTAACTAAATTATTTACTTTTCCAATTATCTTTCTCTCTAAATCTTTTTGGTTAGCTACCTGTACATGGGAAGACAGCAGGGTGGTAATAGTGCTTACACTCTTCCCCCATGCTACTGGATTTCCCTTTAATTAATTAGGATAATAAAATAATTTGTCATACCTGATATCCGTCATCTGGTTGCAGTGTTGGCAGTACAATCGCCATAACTATCAAAGAACAAACCGCCAAACGCTGCAGAACTCCGGGAATGCGGAGCCGACCGGTGTTTGACGACAAGCAATTACGATGCACATCGTCATCGTCGGCGTTTGCGGCCGCCATGGGCGACAGGCAGTTACGATGCACATCGTCATCGTCGGTTGTCGCAGTAACGTCCGTGTAATTGGCGCGTGCAGCTAGACTATTAACGGCTAGGCCAAATACAAAAAGTAGCGCACATCGACGTAACATGCGCAATATAACCTGCGATCTGCGACACACAGACATACATACACATACATACACACACTTGAAATGCTTCTGTTGTGAAATAAAAGGAAACTCCAATTTTCAGCTCAAATGTAGACAATCTAAATAGAAAAAACGGGACAAATTTCAATTTAAGAATTGTCATTTTTCGAAGCGAATTTTAGCCTAGTAAATTTCCCAACACAAAAGACCCAAATTTCACACACAATATTAATTAAGACCGCAAACACACACACAGACAGAAAGAAAGGGAAAATGAGTAAGAATAGAAATTACTTTGGTGAAGAGCGACGAATTTGTGAACGCATGGACAAATACAAACTCACTCCCATAATCCACATAAACCTGACACACACACACACACATACACACACACACACACACACACACATACACACACACACACACACACACACACACACACACATACATGTGATATATCAAATACATTGCACGCCATAAAAATATCAGTCCAACTCCAATTATAGACGAGAATGTTCCATTTTAAGTCAAATAAAATTCAACTTGAGAACATAATAAATTATATTTCCAACAATAACTTAAACCCAAAGCTGACTCAAACCCAAACTCTAATCTCGCCTCGTTTTAACATAGTACTAGTGTGAATTAAACATAAAAATAAAAACCAAGCACACAAACCCTCAGATAAAAACAGGTGAGGTAAATTTTCAACAAAATGTATGTGTGTGTGTGTCAGTATGCTAGTATATCAGTGTGTTATTGTAACAGTGTGTTAGTGTATCAGTGTGTTAGTGTATCAGTGTGTTAGTGTATCAGGGTGTTAGTGTATCAGTGTATCAGTGTGTTAGTGTATCAGTGTGTTAGTGTATCAGTGTGTTAGTGTGTCAGTGTATCAGTGTGTTAGTGTATCAGTGTATCAGTGTGTTAGTGTATCAGTGTGTTAGTGTATCAGTGTGTTAGTGTATCAGTGTGTTAGTATATCAGTGTGTTAGTGTATCAGTGTGTTAATGTATCAGTGTGTTAGTGTATCAGTGTGTTAGTGTATCAGTGTGTTAGTGTATCAGTGTGTTAGTGTATCAGTGTGTTAATGTATCAGTGTGTTAGTGTTAGTGTATCAGTGTGTTAGTGTATCAGTGTATCAGTGTATCAGTGTATCAGTGTGTTAATGTATCAGTGTGTTAGTGTTAGTGTATCAGTGTGTTAGTGTATCAGTGTGTTAGTGTATCAGTGTGTTAGTGTATCAGTGTGTTAGTATATCAGTGTGTTAGTGTATCAGTGTGTTAATGTATCAGTGTGTTAGTGTATCAGTGTATCAGTGTGTTAGTGTATCAGTGTGTTAATGTATCAGTGTGTTAGTGTATCAGTGTGTTAGTGTATCAGTGTGTTAGTGTATCAGTGTGTTAGTGTATCAGTGTGTTAGTATATCAGTGTGTTAGTGTATCAGTGTGTTAATGTATCAGTGTGTTATTGTATCAGTGTGTTAGTGTATCAGTGTATCAGTGTGTTAGTGTATCAGTGTGTTAGTGTATCAGTGTGTTAGTGTATCAGTGTGTTAGTGTATCAGTGTGTTAGTGTATCAGTGTGTTAGTGTATCAGTGTGTTAGTGTATCAGTGTGTTAATGTATCAGTGTGTTAGTGTTAGTGTATCAGTGTGTTAGTGTATCAGTGTATCAGTGTATCAGTGTATCAGTGTGTTAATGTATCAGTGTGTTAGTGTTAGTGTATCAGTGTGTTAGTGTATCAGTGTGTTAGTGTATCAGTGTGTTAGTGTATCAGTGTGTTAATGTATCAGTGTGTTATTGTATCAGTGTGTTAGTGTATCAGTATATCAGTGTGTTAGTGTATCAGTGTGTTAGTATATCAGTGTGTTAGTGTATCAGTGTGTTAATGTATCAGTGTGTTAGTGTATCAGTGTGTTAGTGTATCAGTGTGTTAGTGTATCAGTGTGTTAGTGTTAGTGTATCAGTGTGTTAGTGTATCAGTGTGTTAATGTATCAGTGTGTTAGTGTTAGTGTATCAGTGTGTTAGTGTATCAGTGTGTTAGTGTATCAGTGTGTGTCAGTATTTGTCAGTATTTGTCAGTATTTGTCAGTGATGGCGTGGTTACCATGGAAACACAAGGTCAGCCACAGTTAATCCGTTCCAGGCAGAATGTCTGAACAGCCAGTAGTGACCGCCGCCATAATTAACGAAAATCATCAACAATATACATAAACTGCCACACACACACATACACACACACACACACACACACATACAGGAAATTAACTAAACTCAACGTCATCAACAACAGAATAAGAAGAAATGATCTAAAAAAATGTTTATGCATAAGCTTATTTTAGACGAAAATTTCATAGCAGTGTGATAATGAAATAGTCACATAACGTTTAGTCAATATTTGTGTATTATTATAATATTGAAATGCCATAAACGCTTTTGCATTTTACGAAATTATGATCAAAAATGATACTTTTGAGTATCAGTAGCTATCACTATGAATATATGTGTGTGATGAATGTAGTATAAATGGATGTGTGGATGTGTGAGTGAGGTGCGGATGTTTGCCGACCCTCGGAACACATCCAGCGAGTGGACACGATTGGTGGATGTGCGATCGACAGCGTGGATGTCGTACATGTCTCCCACAGCCGCCACGAGACTAGAATGATCCGGATCTCCCAGATCCTACCTCACATACACACAAATACACATACACAAACATACACACACAAATACACACACACAAATACACAAACAAATATACACACAAATACACACACACACAAATACACACACATACAAATACACACACAAATATACACACACAAATACACACACACACAAATACACACACATACAAATACACACACAAATATACACACACAAATACACACACAAATACACACACAAATACACACACAAATACAAACACACAAATACACACACACAAATACACACACAAATACACATACACAAATACACACACACATACACAAATACACACACACATACACACACAAATACACACACAAATACACACACAAATATACACACAAATACACACACAGACACACATACACAAATACACACACATACAAATATACACACAAATACACACACAAATATACACACAAATACACACACAAACACACACACAAATACACACACAAATATACACACAAATATACACACAAATACACACACAAATACACACACAAATATACACACAAATATACACACAAATACACACACACAAACACACACAAATACACACACACAAGTACACACACAAATACACACACAAACACACACACATACAAATACACACACAAATACTAATACACACACAGATACACACACAAATACTAATAAACACACAAATACACATAAAAATACACACACAAATACACACACAAACACACATACACAAATACACACACAAATATACACACAAATATAGACACAAATACACACAAAAATACACACACAAATACACACACAAATACACACACAAACACACATACACAAATACACACACAAATATACACACAAATATAGACACAAATATACACACAAATACACACACAAATACACATAAAAATAAACACACGAATACACACACAAACACACATACACAAATACACACACAAATATACACACAAATACACACACAAATACACACACAAATATACACAAATACACACACAAATATACACACAAATACACACACACACATACACACAAATACACACACAAATATACACAAATATACACACAAATACACACACAAATAAACACACAAATACACACACAAATACACACACACACATACACACAAATACACACACAAATACACACAAATACACATACACAAATACACACACAAATATACACACAAATACACACACAAATACACACACAAATACACACACACATACACACAAATACACACACAAATACACACACACACAAATACACACACAAATACACACACACAAATATACACACAAATACACACACAAATACACACACATACAAATACACGTACACACCCCAAGACACACACACAGATAGACACACACCCCAAGACACACACACACACGCCGAGGCATACACCCACACACAGATGCATACACACACACACACACAAGCACACACATATACGCACACACATCGAAACACACACACACACACACACAAACACACACATACAACACAAACATTCTAAGCAATTACACAAGCTTGTTCATTTATTTTTGAAATATTAATAATAATAATAACAATACTGCGTACTAACAATAGTTGTGCGCTCGTTGGTGTTAGTTGCTGAAATCGCCACAAGATGGCGCTGGTATCGTTGGCACTCACCGTAACCAGTAGTGAATGAGCGCCAATGGACCGAGCTAGTCGTCGAAATAGACCACGTGCGTGTAGTACACTGCAGCCGCGCACAAACAGCCATAACAGCGACAAACTCAACAACACGTACAACCACGCTATACACACACACACACACACACACACACACACACACACACACACACACACACACAGTACAGTATGGTATTAAATATATATGACGCTTTACACCAAAGGTCTCTAAAGCGCACACTCACATACACACACACACACACACACACACACACAAAACACACACACACACACACACAAGCAAAAGACACACACGCACACAAACATAAGACACACGCGCACACACACAGAGACAAACACAAGCACACACACACAACACACACACACAAATTTCATATATTTAAACATATATATTGCGCAATCTCTAGACACACACAATGTTTTTCAGATGCGCAGACAGTACAATATTTACAATGCGGAATTGAACAAACGAATACAGATACATGTAGAAATATTCACAAATGTACACACACACACACACACATACACAACCATATACACCCCAAGGCGCTCACACACTCTCACAATCTCTTTCTCTATCTCTCTCTCACCATACATAATCACACCACACTTATACACCAATAAACTCACACATACACACACACACACATTCATATACACACACACACTCATATATTCATACACATAAATAGACACACATACACATTCATATATATTAATACGGACACACATACACATTCATATATATTAATACGGACACACATACACATTCATATATATTAATACGGACACACATACAGTAGTGCCTGCTCCCCCCACTTTAGCCCAGCCCTCCAGTCTTCTTATATCAACATTCAGCAGGTTGGCATGTATTCATCAAATTTCACTGCGATGGAAATGCACAGGATGTCTTTTACGAGATTCAGGACTGGATCGCATTGGCTGGCGTGTGAGATAGGGAAGTGGAACAGGAGAGGCAAAGGAAGAACGGCAGCAGACGAGAGGTTCTGTAAATGAGGAAAAGTACAATGAGAAAAACATGTGGTAGAGGAATGCAAATTGACCGAGCAAATTCGGAACAAATATGAATGATTGAACCTTCAAGAATTGTTCTGCTTGACAGTGGATAAATCCTGTATAAATGTGTTCAAGATATGTTGGATGTGTATTGAGGTGATTATTGTGTAGCAGTGCTAGCGTAGTGCTGCAGTCTGGTGTATACTGTTTTGGTTGATTGTGTATAAATAGCGCAAACACGTTCATTATATATTGTGGCGTTAAAACGAAGTGATTGTTGTGTATTAATAGCAGTGTGCTATTTTGTCATTATGTTCTCGTTTACTTTATATTTACTATGGACCATTCCGTGTGTGTGTGTGTGCTATCTTCATGTGTTATGCTATGCTGCGGTCAACAAACTAAGCTAAACTAAGCTAAACTAAACTGTAACCCCCCTCTGCCCCCCGCCCCCCTCACTCACGCAGATAGACAGAGCTGGGAGGAGAGAGAGTGTCAAGTAGACAAGATACGGAGTCATCGCCGCGCTGCGCTGAACGATCCACAGACAACTGGTACCAGCCAAACTCACCAAACTCAACCAGCCGTCTGCCAAACACACACAAACACACACACACACACACACACACACACACACACACACACACACACATTACATTACATTAGGTAGTTATTTATATAGCGCCCTACACCTAGAGGGTCTCTAGGGCGCTGCACACGCACACACACACACACACACAGACACACCTACACACACACACACATAGCCACACACACACACACACACACACACACACACACAGACACACCTACACACACACACACACACACACACACACACACACACACACACACACACACACACACACACACACACACACACACACACACACACACACACACACACACACACATAGCCACACACACACAGAAAGTGAAAGGTGAAGAAAGAAGAGAGATAATTTACACCTTATAATCATCACTAATATAGACAATGTTCTCTAGAGTATAATACGATTTCACCATGAAAAATTTCTTTGAGTGTTTTTTGAAAACAGGGATAGAATTGATAGAACGTAGTGTTGGGGAGAGCTTATTGTAAATACGGGGTCCTAAGATAGAGAAACAACGATTATAGTGAGTATGTCTAGAAGGAAAAGCAGGTTCCAATAAGAGACGAGAATCATCAGTTGACCTAAGTGTACGAGTAGATTTCTTGAAGGATAGAAGTTCAAATAAGTACGAGGGCTTACGGAGAATAAGAGTGGAATGGATGATCAAACAGATGCGGTAGTCAATAAGCGCCTAAATAGGAAGAAGTCCCAATTTTTGTAGATAGGGAGAGACATGAGAGCCAGCAGGGAGACACACACACACACACACACACACACACACACATACAACGACGACCCGAAAACCCACTGCCTTGTACGAGACATTTAAACCAGCACGTGAACACAACATCAACCTGAGACGAACAAGACCGCTGGAACTGCCGAAAATATCCACGGAAACAGCTCGCAAACGTATAAACTATGAAGCGGCCAAAATTTTGTAATATATATTTGAACGATAAATGCTACCATGTTTGTGTATGTGTATGTATGTATTTGTGTGTATGTTCATACATGTATGTATGTGTGTATTTATATATATATGTATGTTTGTATAATTTATGTATATATTGCAATGAAAAGCGCGTGCCCAGCGATTGCAATAAAGCATTGATTGATTCATTGATTGATTGATACACAGAAAACATGCAAACACACACACACACACACACACATACACACACACAGATACAAAGAACGCATTCGACACACAGATAAGACAAAACTAGATTGAGAATAACAAGCGCAATTATAATGGTAATTTCAGATTATAATAATCAGCATTTGAATAGTAGAATTGGACACTTCTGAACTCGGACATCGTTGCTGAAGAATTTTAAACACAAGCTTTTGTAGGAGATAACTAGATTTCTTTTTTCGATCCATAATAATACGCGTTCGAATATAATTATTGTACATTTGCGCTCATACACACACATACATACACACACACACACACACACACAGAGATTTACATACACACACAACAGATATATACACATAGACATACACACACAGAACATGCAAACACATGTGAGTGAGTGTATGTGTGTGTGTGTGTATGTCTATGTGTATATATCTGTTGTGTGTGTATGTAAATCTGTGTGTGTATGTATATTTTTGTGTGTGTATGTGTATCTCTATGTGTGTGTATGTATATCTCTGTGTATGTGTATCTGTGTGTGTGTGTCAAACACACACACACACACACACACATACACATTTTCATTTATTGAACATATATAATGCGCCTTTACAATAGTTTCACAAATTATCTAAAGAGCCACACACACACACACACACACACACACACACACACACACACACATACACAGAACATGCAAACACATGTTAGTGAGTGAGTGAGTGAGTGTGTGTGTGTACATGTATATATGTTGTGTGTAGTGAGAGAGAGAGTGGGTGTGTAGTGTGTGAGTGTGAGAGTGTGAGAGAGAGAGAGACAGATGGATGTAATTCTCACCTACAGAGCTGTGTACTGTTGCCTGCGGCCGTATGAATGGCTACTGAGGTCGAATAGGTGGTATTCACCACGTAGCTAGTGGAAGAATCGCCCGCGGCAACACTACCGAAGGGCATCAAATCACACTAACACACACATACATACACACACATACATCACTCACACACATACATCAGACACATACATCAGACACACACACACATCAGACACACACACACACACACACACACATATCAGACACACACACACATCAGACACACACACACACACACATCAGACACACACATATCATACACACACATACATCAGACACACACACACACACACAGATATACACACATCAGATATACACACATCAGACACACACATCAGACACACACACATACATCAGACACACACACATGCACATGCACACATATCAGACACATACACACATCAGACACACACATACATCAGACACACACACACACACACACACACACACACATCAGACACACACACACATCAGACACACACATATCAGACACACATACATCAGACACACACACACACATCAGACACACACATCAGACATACACACATACATCAGACACACACACACACATACATCAGACACACACACACACATACATCAGACACACACACATCAGACACACACACATCAGACACACACACATACATCAGACACACACACACACACACATCAGACACACACACACATACATCAGACACACACACACACATCAGACACACACACATATACATACATGCACATATACTGTCTATAAATGTAGACTTAGTCACAAGTCACATATTTAATATGTAAAAACATATATCATTCAATAAGCACACATGTCATGGAGACTGATGAAGTCACAGGCTTTAAATTACAGCAATTGGGGGTTGCGATAGAACATGAATAAAAACAGATAAATTAAATTTATAAACACATATACAAATTATACAATATAAAAATAAATGATAAACGAAGTCACATGTGACAATAAAAAGCGAGAATTAAATACACAATAAATACATAGACAATTAAAATGGCATAAATTGAAAGTTGAACAAATTTGGGAGTTTATTGGGAACAAACGGCCAGTTCTCTTTTTAAACACATCGTTGACTTAGCGACAGCCTGCTGATACGATGAATGTGTGTGTTTGTGAACAATAAAAATGCACGCGATGACAAATTGTGTGTGTGTGTATTTGGTATGTCCGTGTGCCATTCCTTTGTTTCCTACGAGTTCGTCTGCATGTATCTTTATGCGTGTGTGTGTGTGTTGCCTCCAGTCATTATTCTTGCATTGTCAAATGGAACTGGATCTGTATGTATGTCTGTGTGCGCTCAAACTATACCATTTGCAATTTGATTTGATCCTAATGAAATCTGATTTGATCCAAATGAAATCTGATTTGATCCGAATGAAATCTGATTTGATCCAAACGAAATCTGATTTGATCCAAATGAAATATAAGGAAAAAAATTGAACTTTAATTGAAGACAATGAAATATGAATTTTTTTAATAAAAAATATATCTAAAAACAAGCGTATTTATATTAAAATAAGAATATTTGGCGACATTGTCGATTGAGCAGCAATTTTCTGGGGCCATTCTTTATTTCACATTAGCACTTTATACGACTCATCAGTTCGCTAGTGTTAATAGCGCAAAACTAATAATAAAGTGCTATATATATATATATATATAGTAGGCCCTCCAAATAACGGACTTCCAAATAGCGGAAACCTCCAAATAGCGGAATTATTTCGTGGTCCGTTCGAGTCCGTTATTTGGAGGGTCGACTGTATATACATTAAGGATTAAGTAATATTTAGTAGTCATTGATATCATCAAAAATTAATATAACAAAGATTCATATAAACAAACTACATCACAATATCACATCTGAAATATTGGGATTTTTCATGTTGTGTAAACGTTTTCATAACTAGGCCACGATATCATCATCATGTATTATACTAAATTATATATAATTATATTACATCATATTCTATATTTTTACCCACTTTTAATTAATAAATTCAGAATTCCCCTAATAACTTATGATGTTTAAAAGTAGTAAACAGAAATGTGAAATGCAAATATGAAATATAAGAAATTATGAACAAATACATTATTATATACAAATACTAAACATTTATTGGATAATCAACAGCCAATCCTTAGATTTAGTTACTATTTGTTTTCATTCTTTCAATTAAGGTTCAATTTTATCAATCGTATTTCATTTGGATCAAATCAGATTTCATTTGGATCAAATCAGGTTTCATTTGGATCAAATCAGATTTCATTTGGATCAAATCAGATTTCGTTTGGATCAATTCAGGTTTCATTTGGATCAAATCAGATTTCATTTGGATCAAATCAAATTGCAAATGGTATAGATCAAGTTCAAGAGTATGTGCATGTGTGTGGATGTATGCTTGTATGCCGCCTAATGTGCCTATTGTGTATGTTTGTACAGGGATGTGTGTGCGTGTGTTTCTGTACGTATGCTTGTGTGGTGCATGTATTGAAGCTATTTAAGCTGCAGCCCACATATTCTGAAAACTACTTCTTGTGAGACTGGTTTGCGCTAACACTTGTATTGGTTCATATTTTCCCCAAGAAAAAGAAGAAGTTTGATCAAGAGCTGTGTCTGTGGCTCTCAGCAATACAACGTGTTGGAGTGAGATATCTTTAATGTGGTGGAATCGCTACAAATGCTTCAAAAACATATACACATATTTTACATGGGGCCACCTTAGGGTGGTAAAAGTGCACTTGCACTCTTCCCATGCTACTGGATTTGCCTGTAATTTATTATAATAATAATAATAATACAAGCTTTATAAATTGTGATGATCATTTATATTTAATTATATTAACATTTCAACTATTCTAATTAACATCTCGTTATTGTTAAAATATTTTTTCGTTTAAATGACACACGTTTGTGATTGTGACGAATTACTGCGCAGTGCAAAGTGGTCGAAATCTATAGATATGTAGTGCGCCACGTGGAATTACGCCGCGCACAACCTCGCCGAGTCTAGCCGCACGCCTATTCGTTTGTATGTCTGTGTGTCGTGTTTGTCTTTGTCACTGTGTGTGTTGTTGGATCATGTTTGTGCTTGACCAATTGTATGTTTGTATGCTTGTGTGTGACCTGATGTGTGACCTGTTCGTTCTGTCCTCTTGTGTCAAATACAGTCGTGTCAAAAGAACTTTTGACGCTTGTGTTGTCTTTAAGGTCGATAATAGCTTTCTCGCTTCACCACCAGATGTCGCATGAGTATAGCATGTTCCGGCCCGCAGGCATAGCGGATCACTCGTATCTCGAATGCATCTTAACTCCAGATGGCGCGCAGATATAACAAAATGTTCATATGTGTAAAATGGCCGAGCATATCATTATGTTCCCAAATTGTTTGATGACACTACGTATTCTGCATTGCAACACAGTTTGTGAGATTTAAGCTTATATAACAATTCATTTGTATTTTATGCTTGTACTAAAAATTGTTGTAGATCATAAAACAATAGACCCGCTAACCTGTGCAGAAATTACGTGTATATTAACTGCGTTGACGCCAATACATATTACACCTACAACCTCGTCCTGTTTGTCTGTAACGCCTCGTGGCGTATCTACTATCGTTTTAGCCAACGAACTATTTTGTCCAAACACTCAGCCAACGAAATACGATGCGATGAATATCGACATTGGCCAAAATGGTACATGTTGTGAGTGCCTCTGAAACTACTAGTCACTGAAAGTTAAGCGAAAACTAACCTAACCAAACCAAAGCTAATCTAACTATTTGTTTGTGTTCAAAAATTTGAAAGCCACTGAACTACAAACAACTGAGTAAAGATTGGCCAAAATGGTCAATCGCTTAACTTTGAGTCACTAGACACGCCACTGTCAGATGCACTCACAACATGTACCATTTTAGCCAATGTCGAGATTCATCGCATCGTATTTCGATCGCCGAGCGTTGGCCAAAACGGTTCGTTGGCTAAAACGGTAGTAACCCCTCCGTGGCGAGCCAAACGCCACAGATACAAAGCGAACGCCAATAACACAGAGAATAAAGAGGAAAATCACCTGGTAACACTCACTACTCTGCATGAACACTGAAATATCGGTGTCGGTCAGCCGGTTGACGACACTCAAGCACGCGCTATCAATACGCAGCGGTCGCCGATGTCCGGGACAAGAAGTGGCCCGCTCTGGGACCAGTCCCAACACGTCCAACCGTGCTGAACCCATTGTGTCAAGCCCGACTGTCCTGCGTATTATTGCCAGTATTATTATTAATTACACAGGTGAATACAGTAGCATGGGGGAAGAGTGCAAGTGCATTATTAACACCCTACGGTGGCCCCATGTACTGGAAGCGCCCTAAAAATATGAAGAGAGAAAGAGTTAGAAAATTGAAGAATTCTAGAGAAAGGGAGTTAAAAAACAAAATATTAAATAATTATAAATAAACAATTCATCCGATAACACCATAATGTCACTCCGTCCACACTCATCAATAAATAACAATATAACAAACAAGAAACAAATAAAAATCCCAACATATAACACAGATGCATTCGAAATTATACAGCAGGAGGAAGAATCAGGGGAGAGTCGTTCATATACACATAACATCCGATATATACATACACAGTCGCAATAAATGGAAAAAAGTACACATATGCATGTAAGAATCAATTGGAATGATACACACAAATTATACTGTTGATTAGGTTAATAAACAAAAGCAACAATATTAAAGGAAAATATACATATAATATACACATGAAACAAACATTTAAACAAATTCTACATAATCACACAAATAAGTACCTAATGCAAAGAAACAAGAGTTACTTTGATACTGACCTGATAGCTCGCCTGACCCGCCTCGTGTGACCTCCACAGGAAGACTCACAGAGTCCTCTAGCTCAAAGCGAGTTATGCCTAAAGCATGTTTCAAGGCTATTGAACTCTTCAGCGAAATGTCAATAGAACAATTTCGTATTGTTTTGGAAACAATAATGAATGCCTCATCTGCCTATATTTCGCCGAAAATAGCTACATAATTGATAGCTCCGTATTATTGTTACGAACTCGTTGAAGACTGCTAATACTATTAAAAATTGAATAAATTAAATTTTGGGTCCAATCCCATTAATGGTTTCTATAATAAATAGTCATTTTGTTGTGCGTCGACATATACTAAGTGTCTTCTACATAAACATGTGAGCAAATATTTGTAGTGTTGATGTTTACTATTTCTGCTTTATTTTTGTACTATCATATGTAATTTAGTATATTTGAAGTTTTCGATCATTTCATGTAAATTTGAGGCGACCGTTTGTTCTGTGCTGTTTATATATTTTAGTGGATTGAATCGATTGTCGAAGCATCGATATTATGAAATACCAACTCGAGTTAATGTGGCTTGTCTCCCCATGAATGAATTATTTGTTTAGTATTTTATACCTCCTCATGGTTCTGGGGAAGTCATCGACGTCTTGTCCTACGCGTCGGCAACGTAGCGTGCTATGTCCACCTGTTTCATTCACCGCACCGTCACTGGACGACGAGCGACTGGCAAATTGTCTACTGTCGCTGCTTCGTCCAATACTGCGGCACCACCGCCGCATTTTGCGCGCAAAAACATCTGCTGCAAGCGACGGACGGCGGAGGCCACTGGTTCTCGGTCTGAACGCCGCGTGTCGTCGCCTGGAGAGCGGACAACTCGCCGCTGTGCTGCTCGACCAGTCATGCTGCCATCTACCTGTGATGACGTCACACATGGCGTCCGTGGCTGCGCACCGCAACACGCGCATGCTGATCGTGCCCGGCTTGAGGCGTGTTGTGACCGAATGTTGTGACTTTCCGTCCACTGCCGTCGGGCTTAACCAGTCTTGTCCCGACACGGTGAAAATCACCGCCGCCGACGCGGACACCACGCATTCCACCATGTGTGATTCCAACTCACAGACCACCGGTGTCTCCTGCAATATCGCTGATGACGCCGTACACAGCCAACAATCTACATCTGTTTCGGATGATCCTGTGAGTGAAGAAGTCGTCGAACACTCCATCGCAGAATCGGTCATCATCAGCGAGCCATCGGCTTCTTCAATCAGTGCAACACCTGTCACCATCACGGACGATGTTGCAAAGGACAGAGTTCCCGAGGACAGCACAGCAGAAACGTTGCATAAAATTAGCCAAATTGATAGTGCTTGTGGTAGCGCCGCAGTTGATTGTGCTCAAACTCCTGACAAAGGTGGATTTACTGTTGGTGAAGATGTTGTCCCGTTAGCGGCTGAGTCTTGTGGCAATAAATGCCAGCCGGTCGATCGGGAAGACGTAGATGCAGCCTTGAACGAACTGATGGTGTTCATCAGCACACAACCGTGCGTTTCAACCAATTACAACGTGCCGTCTCATCGAGATAAACTCTTCACAGACACACGAGGCATCTCGACGAATTCCAGCGATGCCGAGCATGCGAGAAGCTCGTTTTCAGACGCGATGCTGACATACAAGACGCCGCTCGTTCTAACCACGCCGATCGGCAACAAGGCGGAAAAGAAGGCCAAAAAGGCAAGAACGAGAGAGCCAAAGGTTAAAACGAACCAACCGCACGGCTCAAAAGCGGAGAGGAAGCTGTCTGGCATCAAAAGCACGTGAATTCTTCGCCAATGCGTCATTGTAAATAAACACACTTCCATTCAGTGATATTTCTCGCTCATTGGCAGTTACCGTAAATTCTATTTTTATCCGACATGCCGGATTATTAGAGCCTGTCGGATTATTTTTGGTCACTCCGCACGGTAGGATTGCGCAAAAACTGCAACACAAAAAATAGTGCACTGATAACAGGGACGAGGACACATATGAAGACGATTATTTCCGCTTTGATTAATGAGTGCCGGTTTATAAGACGATTGCTAAATAAACTGTTGCTGAACTATAACTGAATCTTGGTTGCAGTTTCAATAAGCCTTTCCAGGAAGTGCCGGATTATTAGAGCCTGCCGGATAAATAGAGCATTTACGGTATACTGATAGTGACATCATGGATTATGATGCGTATATTTCGCATCAGTCTTCCAAAGTTCAAGTTCCATGGAGGTTTCAGTGGGAAACCTCTGGTACCTTGCCAATCACCCTCCCAATATATTCTGACATGACAGTAACACATACACGTTCAACACATTTCAATTTAATGGACAACCTCACAAACAGAAACCCCACATAAACACACACACACACACACACACACACACACGTAACTGGCTATGGAATATCACACGCGAAAATCATACAAAAGACGGATAAAACATAAGAAAGTCAGATATGTAATAAACGGATATGTGACAATTGTAATACTTAACCCTCACAAACACACCAGACACCCAATGCCATTCAACCATGAACTGAACTGAAAAAAATGACTAACAAAAACACAAACAATAAAAGCCTCTTCAATAAAATTAAACTGTGCAAATTCAACGTGGAAATACTTGAAAGCACAACGCACGTTCGTTTCTTCACAAAAATAAACTAGTTTCTTGTCAACAACGAGGTGCTTGTCAATATTTCGCGCACGCTCACGCACCATGTGATGTGTTTGCAAACAGCACCTCCAATTTGAGAACACCAATAAATGCACACTTATTTTGGTCTTGAAGCGAGTTTACGATCTTCAAGCGTAGCACAAGCCGTCACAGGACTAGTGCATCTTTCTATTCTAGGCATATTTTCATAGTCACAATCAATCGCGCTTATTTTACGATTGCTGAACCCTCACAAAAACCGAAGACACCCCATGTTATTCGAACACAAACCGCCAACTGGAAAACAGCGAATGAACCATCGAACACCATCAGTTAACGGTTTGTGTTTGGATGATATTGGATGCTGCTGGTTTGTCATTTAGTGATATTCTAGGCTACAATAGTCCGGTATTATCTGCTCTGAAAGAGCACGTCATCATCCTCTTCATCTTCGTCGGTTGTCAGCGACGACAGCGCCATCTGGGAGTCGGAGGCGGCCAGAAGTGGAAGTGAGGCGGCCCCCGGCCTAGCTGGAGTCGTGGACGGGGCTGGACCGTGTCTCAGCCGGTCGATTTTCAGTGCGGCGTGTCCACCAATGCCGGCCACACAGACCATCAAGCCGGCCAGCTTGGGAGGAGTCAGTGGGTCTCCTGCGGCCGTCACTGCCAGAGTCAACGTCACGATCTCCTGGCCAACGTCATCATCAGAGATTCAATATATCAGAGATTATCATCATATTAACATTATCAGATATTCAATATATCAGATATTATCATCATATTAACGTTATCAGAGTCAATATATCAGAGATTATCGTCATATTAACATTATCAGAGATTCAATATATCAGATATTATCATCATATTAACATTACCAGAGATTCAATATATCAGATATTATCATCATATTAACATTACCAGAGATTCAATATATCAGAGATTATCATCATATAAACGTTATCAGAGATTCAATATATCAGAGATTATCGTCATATTAACATTATCAGAGATTCAATATATCAGATATTATCATCATATTAACATTACCAGAGATTCAATATATCAGAGATTATCATCATATAAACGTTATCAGAGATTCAATATATCAGAGATTATCGTCATATTAACATTATCAGAGATTCAATATATCAGAGATTATCATCATATTAACATTATCAGAGATTCAATATATCAGATTCAATATATCAGAGATTATCATCATATTAACATTATCAGAGATTCAATATATCAGAGATTATCATCATATTAACATTACCAGAGTCAATATATCAGAAATTATCATAACATTATCAGAGATTATCATAGGTAAAATAAAATTATATTATTCATATTACTATATTATTCATATTGATCACAAAATTAATTAATCATAAAATTATCAGAGATTCAGTATATCAGAGATCAGCGTATCAATATTATCAAAGATTGTGTGCAATTAACGTCAACAGAGATTTGCCATTAATCTGAAAAAGAGTCATCTTCAGAGATTGTATATCAACAGTATCAGAGATTTAGCAACATCTATTCTCAGCGGAAATTTGACATCAACATTGGAAGAGATGAAAAATTAACAGAGATTTAATATAAATATGAATAAGCATATTTAACAAGACAAAAATTAACACATATATATCCTAATTCAACCAGAGACGCAACACCGCCAACAGTAACAAAACAAATACAAATGCGAATACAAAACAAAAACTGGACAATGTAGAGCCAGTAATTATGATATAATTCCAGTGAGAAAGAGGCAGTACAGTTGAAGCGAGGTACCAACCCTGGTCGATTACCTCTCTCTCGCTGCGGATATGACACGAAACAAAAACAAACAAAAACAAACAAACAGAGGAGGAAAAACATGTCTGCTTTTAGTCGCCTCTTACAAGACACGTAGAGAATACGGTGACAGCATTGTTATAACCCTAGCACAAGGGTGTGATTATGTACAGTGAGAGAGAGAGACAGAGATTGTGTGAGTGTGTGAACTAGTGTTAGTGTACCCATAGCTTGTTTGATATTCAACCTGTGTGATTATTTGTGTGTGTGTGTGTGTGTGTGTGTGTGTGTGTTGTCTCGTTTCTGTGTGTGTCGTTTCGTCTTCAGTGTATGTGCACTCGTCTGTCTTCTTTTCGTCTGTGTGTATGTGTGCTGGTGTGTGTGATTGTGAATGTGTATGTCCTTTGCTTGTGTGTGTGTGTTATGTGTGTATGTGTGTGTATGTACTCACATACTCACATAGTTGTTCTACAGGATATGAGCTAAGCTCGTGCAGTCCCGTCTCTTTTCCATAATTTATCTAACATATTTTTGAAGGAACTTAAATTTCTAGCTTCAACTATTTTGCTGTCTAATTGGTTCCACTGATCTACGCTCCTAAACGGGAAACTATACTTTTTTACATCTTTTCGACAACGTGTTTTCCTCAGTTTTTTTGAGTGTCCTCTACGCACATTTCCTTGAAAAACTAATTCGATGTCATCTGTGTTGACCGTGTCATTTATGCATCTATATATGTTTATTAAATCACCTCTTTCTCTCCTCTCATCAAGCCTGGGTAATTCAATTTTCCTCAATCTGTCCTCGTAAGACATGTTTTTCAAGTTTGGTACCAATTTTGTGGCTAGTCTTTGAATCTTTTCTATTTTCTTTATATGTTTCACTTCGTGTGGAGACCAAACTACAGCATAAATACACACTTCGTGTGTGTGTGTGTGTGTGTGTGTGTGTGTGTGTGTGTGTGTGTGTGTGTGTGTGTGTGTGTGTGTGTGTGTGTGTGTGAGTGTGTGTGTGTGTGAGTGTGTGTGTGGGTGCGGGGCTTTAGAGACCCTCTAGGTGTAGGGCGCTATATAAATATTTTAATGTAATGTAATAATGAGTGTGTGTGTGTGTGTGAGAGAGAGAGAGGAGTCATATTTCAACTTGGGTAATGGATTGAGGTTTTGTAGCGAATACAATTTCACTGTTTGCTGTTTCATTTAGAGTAGCATAATTGTCAGACGACGTTATATACTGTACCTTGAGCACACCGGTAATGCATAGAGTCACACTGGATGTGGTACGCAGGGCGAAAAACTCGGCCAGGTCCATGAGAAACGCCAACAGACAGCCTATTAGCACCGCGGCAGTCACGTGAAGAGAATGGTGCGAGTTGTCGCTGAGAAAGAGATCGTCTGATGTGACCACAGACACCCCTACCAACATCCCCACCAACCAACACACACACACATGCACACATGCATCCATGCATATATGGGGTCTGTTCGATTCAGTTTCAAAAATACTTCCAAAGTCATCCAGAAGTTGTCATTCATGGCGCAGTAAATGCATTCGTTTCGTTTGCTTTTTTTGTTTTGCAAACATTTAATCTTCTGAGACGAATTCGGCAAAAAAAATTCGGTGCCATGTTTTGAAATTGCGATTAAAAAAATGAAATTTTAAGCAGAAATATTAGCACTCAATCTGAACAAACAACACCTGGAGACGAATACAAATGGAAGCTAATAGAAACGATAAGAGGTTGGGAGATAGCACACCTTCAAACATCACAGCCATAGGTAGTAGCGTGGCGATCATAAGAGGCTGAATGTGATAGATCATATCGACAGGACTGGAGAGACCCAACTCGTGTTTCTGCATTAACATCTGCGATAACGTCCACCTAACACCACTGTTGTCATGACAACAACAACCACAAACAACAACTGCCATATCATGTATTTTGCCACAAGACACAACAATAACAAATCAACATCATATATACACATAAGGCACACACACACACCCATACACACACACACAGCGAGAGAGATATATATATATCGAAAACCACAATACTGACAACAATTATAATATATATTTTCAATGGATATTATTTGTCAATTGTATATAGTTATATGGATATTTTGTTTGTATTTCATTCTGTCTATAATCTGTCATGTGTATAAATGGTGTTGATTTCTTTCTTATCTTGTGGTAAAAAATACATGAAAAACATGACATTTAAATAGACATACAGACAAACAGACAGACAGACTAGTGTAGTGTGTATGTTGTTGTTACATTTTATTTTAATTTAGAAAAGCATGAAAAGCTTGTATGTGCCTGTATGTGAGTTTTATGGCACAAAAAAAATAGAATAATAATAACTATACGGACAAAATTAACACCACTGATATTAATCACATTAATATCCACAACAATGATAATAGCAGGGAAAATATGCGTTGATAAATGAACGTGATATACGACCAGATGCACTCTCGATTATTTAGCATTTATTTTTATATTCGTACATATATATTTTGTTGTTTTTTGGATGTGTGTATTTCTGGAGCTTTTTTCGTCAAACGCGAAAGAAACGCGAAAGAAATTACGATGTCATAGGAGAAAAACAGTGCTTAAGTTTGAAAATATAAAAATAGAGTACAGAAAATTAGCAACAGGAGGGAACAAATAAGAAAAACAGGATAGAATAAGAAATATACGGTAAAAAGGAACAGATTGATTGGTTCAAATATTGTTTAAAAGGGGGGCGTTGAAATGGCTTAGCCTTGGAGAAATCATCTGATTAAATCTAACCTGCAGATGGAAGCGATTAGCGCCAGCGAGAAGCCGAACAAATTGAAACTGGCCGATTCGTAGGTGAATAAAACCAGACCACAGCATATCATTACAACAACGGCCACCATTGAACACGTCTACACACACACAAACACACCCACACACCCATTAGAAAAGAGGAGAGAACGAGGAGATTTAATAGCAGTTTATAAGTATATGAAGGGAATAGATGAAATGGACAATTCAATGAAAGAATATATACAATCGGGAGGGAGAAGGGGACATAGTAAAAAACTTAGAAAAAACAGATGTAGCAAGGATATAAAAAAATATAGTTTTCCCTTTCGATGTATAGATAAGTGGAACAGATTGAAGGAAGAAATAGTAGAAAGTAAAACGATAAGTCCATTCAAGGCCAAGCTAGATGAATATGGTTACTGAGACGGGACAGTCTGAGCCTTGCTCATCTCCCGTAACACCAACTCGGTGAGTACACCCACATATACACACACATAGAAACATGTGCTTCTGAAGCGAATTAGAAAACATGCAACAACAACTTAAACACACACACATACCCAAGGTGCACAATCACAAAAGTCACATACATACACACACACACATACAAACACAAATACTGACATATATTCACTGGTATACACACCAAACACACACAAACACACACACACACACACACACGAATGAATACACAAGACAAACAATAACAAAAATCACATGGAAGCACACACACACACACATAGAAACACACACAAACATACACACAAACACACATGCGCATGCACAAAAACACACACATACACATAAACACACGCACACAAGCAAACACACATAAACACACACAAGAGAAGCACACATGCACAACAAAACTGACACACACAGAGAGAGAGAGAAAGAGAGAGAGAGAAAGAGACAGAGAGAAAGAAAGATAGAGAGAGAGAGAGAGACAGAGAGAAAGAAAGATAGAGAGAGAGAGAGACAGAGAGAGAGAAAGAAAGATAGAGAGAGAGAAAGAGAGAGAGACAGAGAGAGAAAGAGAGAAAGAGAGAGAGAGAGAGAGAAAGAGAGAGAGAGAGAGAGACAGAGAGAAAGAGAGAGAGAGAGAGAGAAAGAGAGAGAAAGAGAGAGAGAAAGAGACCAGTTTTTCTAGGCGAAACAGCAGCGCACACAGGTAGATGAAGACAACGCTGGTTGACTTGGTCAGAGTGTAGAGCGACACGTTGACTAACACAAGACTCCACTGAGACAGACCGATATCGAGACCGCTGGCGACCGCCGGCGCTGCCACACGACGCCAGAAGTGGCGCCAGTCGAGTGTACATCGCTGCTGGTCGTAGGTGCACTCCAAATACTGGCGCATCAGGGAGGCCAACAGGAATTTCACGCTCAAATGCGCCACCACAATGGACAGCGGGAATCGCAAGCCCTACAGAGACACACACAGACATACACAGACACAGACACACATGAACACATACACAGACAGACACGAACACACATACACAAACGAACACATACACACGCACGAACATATACACACACGAGCAGACACACACAAATACACACACGAACACACACACATACATAAAAGTCATACACGATATATACACAAATAATATGCAATACATAATAAATCTGACCCTTGTCATTTCTTATCGAAAACTTATTGTCCGTTTTAATATTTAATAAACACTATAGCAATGATAAATTCAAAGAGAATAAATCATTTACTTTCACTCACTCAAATACTCACGTGCTGAAGCAGTGATAAAAAACGCAGTGAATGAAAAAAAACATATTTAATGAAGCAAAACATATTAACACACGTGTATATATTGCAGCAGCTTATAAAAAAGCCTAAAATTTTAAAGGCTGCTCAAGTGACAGCTGCTACACGAGAAGAAGTCGAAGCTTATGAACACACACAGGTGTGTCCCGTGCAGCTCGCTGCCACCGCAGAACCGACCTTCTCCACGCTATGACACCACAAGGACGGAAGACGTATTAGAGAGGACCACCTCCCCAGAATGCATGACACATCACATGACTGATATCTGGTACCATCATTTACTGCTGGGTGGACAGGGGCTGTTGGATTATAGAATTCAAGAAAGAAATTCTCCTCCGCCGGGATTCGAACCACGGACCTCACGCTTGTGAGGCGGATGTGCTAACCACTACACCACGGAGTCCAGCAAATTTAATATCCTCTCTTTCTCTTGATTGGCTGCTGTGCAATACGCTGAACGAGAATCCATGTGGGTTTTTCCCGCAACACAACACCCCTCTACTGCTTCTGAAATAAATAATAATATATCGAATCCTTACAAATGCACATATCTGTATGTGTGTGTCTGTGTGTTTGTGTTCTTACCTAGTTGACTCCGCAGGAATGAGTCAAAGACTCGTGACTCCTGCCTTCCAAGTATTATATTTTATTTTGAATTATTGTATTGTTTTTTTATTTACGATCTCCTCTGGTAGCTTGTACCAATCATCTATCGCCCTATTGGGGAAACTAATTTGTTGAACGTCTCTTTTTATTCTTCGTTTCTGTAGACCAAATCTGTGACCTCTTTTTGATTTTGCCAATTCGAATAAATCTTGATTTTGTACCACTTCTTTTTTCGAAAGATATTTATAAATTGCAATTAAATCCTCTCTCTTGTGTGTGTGTGTGTGTGTGTGTGTGTGTCAGTGTGTGTGTGTGTGTGTGTGTGTGTGTGTGTGTGTGTGTGTGTCTGAGTGTATGATGAACTAACGGTGAGCAGAGATTTCTGATAGAAGGTCAGGCTGATTGACAGGCACATGTAGAGCAGCAGAGAGCCGACACATTTGAGTGCGTAGACAGCACGGGCCCCGGTCATGGTCTAGCGTAAGGATAATAACAAGAAGGGGAACGGGGACGAAGAAGAGAGAAATATAACGCAGGAAATACACCTGAGCACGACGATAAACCAAGGCTGACAAACTGTCCAGAAACGAAACGGCTAGAAATGGAATGAATTGGTATCAGCGGCAGCCATGTCGGATGAGACGGAGAACAAAGGAATCATTTCAAAGAACGAGCACAGAACTGAAACGCGCAAAAACAAATATAACAAACACTCACAAAGATAGACGAACACAAACACGCGAAAAATAGTCAAATGTCAGTCAAGTCTTAGACCAACACGACAAAGATACCAGGTGGACGTTTAGCGAGTACAAAAATCAACAAAAAAACCAAGCCAAGTACGCGAATCGGCGCGTATTTGATCAATAGCATATAATGGTTATGAAGAATTAAAAGAGCATGTGCTAGGAATGAAGATAAGAGACAGCCGCCATCCTGTACCACGCGACATTGTGATCAATCAGCCTGTGAGAACACAAACATCGTTGATAGAATATGAATGAATTGATCCTGAATTTGAAAGCAAGCAACTATCACAATATTTACTACAATTTCGATGCCATTGATATGCAATCAATTCACAATTCAACTGAATTAGTTCAGGCTAATATACATTATAACGAATCCATATAAAAAATGATCACGTGATCCTTTGGAAAAACAATTTCCACAAGATAGACGTCAAAATTAGAATCACTATACCAATATTCTAAAACATCCCCAATTTGGGGTGAAAATATATGGGCTGAACTATAAAAACTCACCGCAGAATATTATTCAACAAGATCATCCACAAATCCACATCGAGACTTGAGCAGAACTTGCAATAATCCACTCGTTCACATCACCACGACATTTTGAAACAGCTCCACCGGGAATCGTTACATCAAGAACTATAAAAATAATAATACTCAAACGTGTATCGAAAAAATAGGTTTTCGGTCATTGTGAATTATTGTTGATTCCCATTTAGAAATTCGAGTCTTGGTTTTATTCCCAACGGTATTTAATATTCGAACGAAAATATATAGACAAATTATTAATTCTATATCTGTAATATATTACTTCAAACGTGTAACCATGTTAATATATTTATATTTAAACGTTATACACAAAAATATGGAGTAAATATTTACTGTATAATAAAATATATACGAATTTGTGTACACGAATGATCAACTTTTATATTATATTTTAATTATCTCATTGTTTTTGTAGTGTTGATCTCATTGTGTTTTGAAACTAGCCGGGAAGGAAGGTGGTTTCCTCGTCACCGTGTCAAGCACTGTATAACAATTTAACTCACACTCAATCGACCGCACAATTCGTGGTTTGATTGGCAATTTGCCAGCTGTTAATCGGAATCAGCTTGTCGCGTGCGGTTAACCTGCGCCATTATATTCATTGTGAGCCGTCGGCAAAGTGGCGATGCCAAGGCAGCGAGCTTGGAGGGGCTAGAACCCCCTGAAATATGCCAACCCAAAAAAAATATCGACCATGAAAATTTCGAATGTATGTTTTCTTAACATTCCGTCAAAAGCCTGCATCATTTTCCTTAGCCCCCCCCCCCCCCCCAGCGAAGAAATCCTAGCACCGCCATTGCGACAACACCAGCCCACTAGCAAATTATCGATCCCACAACACATGTCACCGCCAGCCACGCGCTGATTTCTGTGTGCCAGTGTTTGCGCACAGATGTTTACACACAAACATACAAACAAACAGGGTGCAAGTTGTGGTATCAACCGTAAATGCTTGAATTAAATGCTCTACTTGAACGCTTGCATAAAAAAATAAACTACTTATTAATTATTATTAATATTAATGACAGGTAAATTCAGTAGCATGGGGGATGAGTGCAAGTGCACTATTACCACCCTGCGGTGACTACATGTGTACTGGAAGCTAACTAAAAAGATGCAGAGATAGTTTGAGAAAAACGAGCTTAGTTAGTAGTTAAAGCTTTATATGAAACAAACACACACACACACATCTGTGTATTGATATCACAAACTCTTTCCAAATGCAACATCATAGATTGAACACAGCACAGCACATCTAGGCACACAGGAAGTTAGCATAATGGCAGGCACAAAAAACCACCGCCAGTGGGTTTCGAACCCTTGACCCCGGCATCACAGTATAATAAATTAAGATAACATAGCACTCTGCTTGTAGCTAGCTGCCGCGAAATGACATTATAAGTTATTGCCGTTATAAGCTGGATGTATGCTACAACCGGCTATGAGCCCAACCACAGTGGTAACTACGGGCGATGTTTAAGAGATCAGCTCTCAGAAAAACACACAAATGGAATGTTAAGTAATACGGGCATTGTAAATATAACAAATCCATTGACTAAACAAGAAAAAACACGAAAAAATCCCCAAAAAAAACTGAAAAATAAGACAAAAAAACGGTAATTTGAATTTGCATATTTGAAAACATATTTGCATATTTGAAAACATCCAACATCCTATATACTACGCTAAGAATTCATTATAGGAAACACCATGCCACCAATAAAACACAAACAACAAACACTAACAAACACACACACACACAAAAAAACACCATGCCACCCATAAAACACAAACAACAAACACTAACAAACACACACACACACACACACAGAAAACACCATGCAACCCATAAAACACAAACAACAAACACTAACAAACACCCACACAGAAAAATAATGCTATATAACCAAAACAAAACACACGCACACATACAAAAACACACACTTTTAGGCATTCGATTTCAAAGGTTGTTTGGACAGAGATTAGGAGTCGATACCGCCTCTAATTCTCCCTGTGTGTGTATGTGTGTGTGTGTGTATGTGTGTGTGTCACCATCTCAGAAAAATACCGTATTTAGCCTTATTGTCTTTGCTCTCTAACGTCTTTCCCGTTCTTGGTTTTAGAGTATCTATACGTATGTAAGTGTCTATGCTTATGTAAGTCTACGTGTCTATGTGTGTGTATATGTGTATGCTGCCTTGTGATGCTTTAATGTCCGCGTGTCTATGTGTGTGTGTGTGTGTGTGTGTGTGTGTGTGTGTGTGTCTTTGTTTGTCTGTGTGTGTATGTCTGTGTGTTGTGTCTGTCTCTGTGTATGTGTGTGCGTGCGCTTTAGAGACATCTGGTGTAAAGCGCCATATAAATGTAATACTGTACTGTGTGTGTGTGTGTGTGTGTGTTGGTTTACAGTTCCGAGTTGATAAATGCGAACTGTTGTGCGCGTTGTTGCGAGCATGGCTTGACAGATAGAACCTGCATTGATTGAGTGTCAGTGGCATCCAAACACAACTCGGACATCACATGACGAAAGCTCTCAGTCTAACACACAAACACACACATACATACACACACACACACACACACATACACACACATCAAATTTCACACCCAAAATAGGCACACACACACACAAACACATACATAATTTACACACACACATACACACAAAGAATTTCACACCCAAAACAGACACACACACACAAACATAAATATACATACACATATCGAATTTTCACACCCAAAACACATACACACACAAACATAAAGATACACACACACACAGAATCTCACACCCAAAATAGACACACACACAAACACAAATATACACACACAAGCATAAAGATACACACACATATTGAATTCCACACCCAAAACAGACTCATACACACACATATTGAATTTCACACCCACAACACACACACACACACAAACACTCATAATCTGTCTGTGTGTGTGTGTTTTGTGTGTGAAATTTGGTTCGCGTATTTGTATCAATTGTGCGTTGCCCAAGTATGTATGTACTGAATGTATTGAATCGTGGGTGTTTGTAGTGAGATATGAATGTATGTGTGCGTGTGTATGTGTGTTTTTAAGTTGTTAATTTGTTGGTATCTTGGAATACTGTATATTATATCCGGTGCTAGCAAGAAAGTCTGTCTATAAAAGTGCGCTAATAACACACTCTAGTACCGTATTTATTGAACTGTATGTGTTATTGTATATTGGACAATAAACGAAAACACACAAACACACACACATACATATACATAAATGCTTAAACACACATGAACGCTTACAAATACAAATTCACACACACATACACACAAACACACACACACACACCTGTTAAATGTATGTCACCTGGTTGTTGAGTCACCATTGTGTATGTGTGTGTGTGTGTGTGTGTGTGTGTGTGTGTGTGTGTGTGTGTGTGTGTGTGTGTGTGTGTGTGTGTGTGTGTGTGTGAGTTACCTGGTCGTCATAGATCCACTGATGTTGCTTGGCGGCGCGGCGATAACGACATCGTTCCATGGGAGCCACGCCGTTCACCACGTGCGCACAGCGAAATTCTCGCCTCATCTCACGCCGCTCACTGTACGTCAAATACTACACACACACACATACACACACACACACACACACACAAACCTCATTCTGATACTCAAGAATTGCCGCTAGATATAGATATAGTCAATAGTAATCGTAGAAGAAGAGTTGGATAAGTGGTACAATGGTAAGACGCTAGTTTTCAGTGCAGAAGGTCCCGGGTTCGAAGCTAGCTGCAGGGATGTTTTTCCCTGAGAATGACTTTGAAATGCAGCCATTTCTCTCTCTCTCTCTCTGTATATCTGTCTAGCCAGCGATCAGTGGATACCTGGACGTCTTGAAAAGACAACGAGAGGGAGACCGAGAAAAAGGGAGATAATAAAAGAAGGAAGATATACAGAGAAGGGAATTGAAATGGGGATAAGAAGAGGGACAAAAAGGGGAGAAATATAAAGAGAAAGAGAGACAGAAAGGTGAAGAAAGAGGAAGATCAGACGAAGGAGAAAGAGGGAGGAGGGAGGATAGATAGAGGGAGAGAGAAGAACAGGCAAGCAGAAACAGCGTGTAAGCCTACCTGGCCCGAGACAACCGGGTCGGAACACGTGTTCAGTCCCAGATGCACAGTGCCGTCTAGCACCAGGGTGTCGACGCACAGATGAGGTCTGTGGCGGGACACCAGCTGACCGGCGGCACGTACGTTCTCGTCAAGACGCGGCATGTTAGGGAAGACTGTGGACAAATACCAGTTGAATGAGCGACATTGCAGCCGCTGTCGCAAGCGCTGGCGTTCACTGACATCTCCACCGTCGGGACGCTGTTGGACAGAGCAAACAAACAAGTCAACCACAATGGACAAATGAACAGAAATAGAAGGAGATTAGAATAGAAAGAGATGGACAGAATGCCAGATAATTACAAAAAGAGATGAAAAATAAAAAGTAACGGGAAGAAAAAGAGATACTATTGAGCAAAGTAAACATGATAAATACACTGACTGAAAGAGAAGGAGAAATAAATAGACACACAGAGAAAGAGAGACGATGAAACCAAGAGAAAATCAGATTAATCCACTCGAGATGACTTCAAAAAGTATGCATATGTGTGTGCATGTGTCTGTGTCAGTGTGTCACCTTGGTATGGCGGTAGTAGAGATAGAAGTAGCGAGAATATTCGTCCATCCAGACGTCGGCGATTCGTGCCATGTTGACCGACAGCGGATTATCGCTCCACGGAAACGAGTACGGATGAAAATCGCGGAAAATATGACCGACACGAGAACAGGGCACTGTCTCCACGATACCTCCGCATTGCCACACCTACACACCCCCCATACATACACATAAACACATATATTATATGTATACACCGTATATTTCGGTGTATAAGGCAACCGTCAGATAAGACGAGGTACAAAATTAGAGCAAATTTTTAAGGTCAAGGTTAATTCAAGGTCTGACTTTTATATCGGTTGTATAAGACGACCGTCAGATAAGACGAGGTACAAAATGAGAGCAAATTGTTATGCATTTATCATATATCGGTTGTGTAAGACGACTGCTAAATGACGAAACCATGTTTGTTTGATTTGATGGATTTTAGATATACATATGGAGCAGGTTTGATTTTTGATATTGATGATGTTGTATTGTAATACCTACTCTTATTGAGAAATAAAGGTGTTTGTAATCAACCATTTCATGTAAAATGAAAAATTCAGTACGCAGAATTCAAGGTCTGACTTTTATATCGGTTGTATAAGACGACCCACAATTTTTAAGGGTGATTTTTTTACTTTAAGGGTCGTCTTATACGCCGAAATATACGGTATATGCATGTTCTGTTAAATTCTACAGCGTTTTCTGTGTTGTTTCTTTTGAAAGTTCATATCTCAATTCGTCTCACCAGCTTCCTCTGGTTTTCAGAGAGCTTTCCGAGTATTACATGAGTTGTACGGTACTACTACTGGGAAAACTCTCTCTGAAAACCAGAGGAAGCTGGCGATACGAATTGAGACATGTACCTACAAAAGAAACAACACAGAAAACAGTAATTGCATGGACATGTGTGTGTATATGTGTATGTGTGTGTGCTTGTGTGACGCGTGTGGTGTCGTATATTGTGATTTATACACATGTGTGTATGTATATGCGTATGGTGTCGTATATTGTGATTTATACACATGTGTGTATGTATATGCGTATTTGCTGACCTGTTCTGCGGAGTGTTTGATTAGCATGTGTGTGTGTATGTGTGTATGCGCGCGTATGTATGTTTGTATGTGTGTGTGTGTGCGACTGCGTGTGTGTGTTTGTACAATATGCTGAGAGAAGTTCGGTGCGGCGGCACTGAAGCAGCCGGAAGTTTGGCTGGAGAAGGGTGGCAGTGCTAATGTGAGTGTATCGCGGGGTCGTTGTGTTGCTGGTGGTGTTTGGTGTGGCGAGCGCAGGAGATGGAGAGTTGAATTGGTGTGGTGTTGTGGCATTGATTTCCCTTGTTGTGTTTTTAGTCTAGAATTATACGTTCCCAAGTTGTGTTTTTTTTTCTTTTTTTACAACCACAAAAACGCTGTAGAATTTAACAGCACATGCATTACAAATGGCTTGTTGAAATTCTAAAAACCCTCCAGACGCTTACCTTGAACGAAAGTTCCAGATTCTCACCGCCGTAAACGTCCATACCCAAATCGTATCCGCCCAGCTGCCAGAAATGATCGCGAGCAATGGCATACAGACCGCCAGACATTACCGGCGACCTGCCCACACACACACACACACACACACACACACACACACACACACGTACATGTGAACTATTACTGACAGCTTCGTCACATGATGTCAACTCGTATGTGCACGTGTTCGTTGGCGCCAATAACACACACCACACCTAAAAAAACTCGTTGTAATGTCCTTTGCTCCCCCACCCCACCGACGGAAGGGAATAATTGGGGATCCTATAACAAGCAACACACCATTATAATACGACTTTGGAAAAATGCAATCACAAGCAGCTCCTTGGTCTCTTGGATACTTACGATAATTTTCTGCGCTAGTTTATGATAAATTTCGGTCCTTACGTATTATCGGGAGGACCGGTTAGGTTAGGTTAGGTTAGGTTAGGTTAGGTTAGGTAAAATTCTGATCAGTAATAAACACATTCCAAAATAATGGTAACCTGACCTAGGTTAGGTTAGGTAACCTAACCTAACCTAACCGGTCCTCCCGATAATACGTAAGCACCTAAATTTCAATATCATGTGTGAGGCAACGAGGTCCCCTCAACACTCGAGCCCCTCCCCCCATGTTGTGTTGATGGGAGCCACGACAAAAAAAAAGTTGAGAAACATGAGCATCTGTTAGCACCTCAGTTTGTAAAAGTTCTAGATGCGCTTTTGACACACATGCGTACACACACACACACACGCACACATCTGCACATAACGCACACGGACCACACATGCAGTTTCGACAGCGCACCTCAGCGGTTGAGCATCATGAGCGGGTTCCTGGCCGTCGGCGTCGCCCGGGTTCAGCCACTCAAAATGACCGGCCCATTGAAAGCCGCCAACTAACTTCTCGGCACGCAAATAAGCCATGTCCTCCTTGCGAATGTTGTCGATGGCAGGTGTGACGAGCGAGCGATTGTTGGCCACAATCCTCTCCAACAGAGGCTCCAGCCTGACATAAAACAAGTTAAAGGCTGCCTAAGTGACAGCTGCTACACGGGAAGAAGCCGAAGCTTATGAACACACACACAGGTGTGTCCCGTGCAGCTCGCTGTCACCGCAGAACCGACCCTCTCCACGCTATGACGCCACAAGGACGGAAGACGTATTAGAGAGGACCACCTCCCCAGAATGCATGACACAACACATGACTGATATCTGGTACCATCATTTACTGCTGGGTGGACAGGGACCGTTGTATAATAGAATTCACCCAATGAAATTCTGCTCCGCTGGGTTTTGAACCACGGATCTCCCGCTTGTGAGGCGGGTGTGCTACCACTACACCACGGAGTCCAAAATAAACTCAAACACAGAGAGACAATGCAGTTTGTGTCTTTTATTGTAATTATTGCGAAGTGCCGTTATGATATTTATCACGAGACCTATTGATTTAAATGTAGTGAAATTCAAACTGTCTTGAATATATCGATTAAACAAGGATTTTTTAATTTGTGTTAGCAATGGGACGAAATAGGGAGTGAAAGAAAAATTTGGGTGGTGCGTTTGAAATGTGATCGCGTTGTTCCGTCATTTCTTGATTTTCTTCAATATATTTGCCACATTTCCGTATTCTCCTCTTCTCTCTCTCTCTTTCTTAGTTTATAGCGCTTGCGCTCTTCCTGCGTAGCTTTGTTTGTTTCTGTGCGATAATAACCGAAAAAAACATCAATACAAGCCACGGTCTTGATATCAAGAGCTTGTTGAATAACGATTTTTTAACTAGCTTCAATCACAGCACTGCTATAGTCAAACCAAATCATTGGGTTCAACAAACAAACAGATAATTAGATAATTCTCAACAATCATAGTGACTAATTTGAGCCAAAAATTAAACCTGAAAATCGCCTTGAAACCAGCCCTTGATTTGCTACGCTATTTTATATTTATTTATATGTATATATTACGTTTGATTTATATTAATTTATATATATTTGATAAGCCACGCTAGCGAGCAGTAACACGGACAGTCCTGAGACCGCACCAATGTTCGGCCGGTTCAACGTGAGAGTCGAGAAAGAGCAGCACAGAGGCGGAGGCGAGCTGAGCGCCTTGATGCCGACCCCGTATTAAGCCCACACGCTGACTGATACGGTGCAAGTGCACTTTACCCGCCGGCCACATCTCGGCGATATAACGCTCCAATTGCCCACCCAACTCGGCTGGTTAAGCGCACAAATAAACACATACACACACAGCACACGAATAAATATACACACGAAACACAAACGAAGTGATATACACACAAATATACACACAAATATACAGGCAAAAAATAAACACATGCACACACAACACGCGAAAAAATACACACACAACACGCGAATAAATACACACACAACACAAGAATAAATATACACACAACACACGAATAAATACACACACAACACGCGAATAAATACACACACAACACGCGAATAAATACACACACAACACGCGAATAAATACACACACAACACACGAATAAATACACACACACAACACGCGAATAAATACACACACAACACACGAATAAATGCACACACAACACACGAATAAATACACACACAACACGCGAATAAATACACACACAACACGCGAATAAATATACACACAACACACGAATAAATACACACACAACACACGAATAAATACACACACAACACACGAATAAATATACACACAACACACGAATAAATATACACACAACACACGAATAAATATACACACAACACACGAATAAATACACACACACAACACGCGAATAAATACACACACAACACGCGAATAAATACACACACAACACGCGAATAAATACACACACACAACACACGAATAAATACACACACAACACGCGAATAAATACACACACAACACACGAATAAATACACACACAACACACGAATAAATACACACACAACACGCGAATAAATACACACACAACACGCGAATAAATACACACACAACACGCGAATAAATACACACACACAACACACGAATAAATACACACACAACACACGAATAAATACACACAACACGCGAATACATACACACACAACACGCGAATAAATACACACACAACACGCGAATAAACACACACACAACACGCGAATAAATGCACACACAACACACGAATAAATACACACACAACACACGAATAAATGCGCACACAACACACGAATAAATATACAAACGAATAAATATACACACGAATAAATATAAACACAAACAAATATACACACGATACACAAACAAAGGAAAATACACAAAAAGGAACATATACACAGGAAAAATACACACACGCACACACACACACACAAAGATATACACGCACAAACACGTTG